>JAYMSO010000060.1:0-13794 GCA_036897175.1 Plantago depressa | reverse complement strand
ACTGGAAATATATACCTGAGAAGAGCTTGAACCAACTCCACCAGAAGTTTCTGGACGAGAAAGTAAAAGACATCCAGCTTGTTAGAAGAACTCAGGCTCAAACATATAATTTTATTAACAAGTTTACTTCCATTCCAATCAGTCACATAGAATTCTACTTTCATTGAACATTATACATAAAGTACACTACATTTTCACAATTTCCAAAGTATTGCAACATCTAAACTGTCCGAGTAGTTCAGTACAATGGGAGTTTTGCTTGCTCACTGACATATTATGACAGATGTTCTAGCTGATTAGCAAAACTACAGGAGGAAGGAAAAAATTCATACTGTGAAGTTCAAGCCTATTTCGTTCCATCCGGGAACACCAGCCTTTGTTTAGCAACTTTAGACCTGTAACACCAAACTTCAAATGCCTCGGTCAAGTCTGGATATCGAATTAGTTCATTTCCCAACCACTCCGACAAAATCTCTCCTTGGTGGCTAGAAGGCAATGTAAGAATGATGGAAACAAAAGCCGATTCCAAAGATTGCCAAACATCACTGTCAAATTTTAACAGCAGGTCATTATCATCATCAGAGGAGACGGAGTCAATTGAAGGTTTCATGAACCTCGCAAATGGAAGCCAAACTTTGACCATGTGCAAGCGTTTTATCATGGGTAACACAACATGTCCGTACCCTATTGCTTCTAATACTTTAGCAGTAACCTCAAGAATTTTTAGCTTTATCCTAGCTACTTCAGTTTCAGGACACACTTGCTCTGCAACTTTCAGTACACTAGTCGAGGCCTCCACCCAAGCCTCCACAAAATCTCTCGAAATTTCCAACTTTGTTAGTATCTGGAAAGCCCACAATAAGTCGGTTAAATAAGCAAAACACGAATCCATTTTCCCTATCTGCGTAATCGACTCTTGAAGATCACCAATAAAAGACTCCACGAGACTTCGAAACCCTGCTAACAGTCTGTTGACACATCTTCTCACTTCCGATTTAATTTCTTCATCAAAAGTTAGCAAAGGAACATCATCATCCTCAGTCAGCATGTATTCAAGTTGCTCCTGAGCCGAAGTTTTCAGATCATTCATCGAAGAAGGGGGTGATGACGTCGCAAACCGGATTTGTAAAATACAATTGTTTGTTAGCCGTTCCACATAACTTAATATATTATTAAAAAAGGAAACTATCTATCTCTAACTTCTTTTTACCATTTGTTTATATATTTCCCACTAAAAATACAATACCACATTTTATTGTTTTATCACTTATTTTAACGTTTCACCTAAAACTACACAACAACCATAATGAAAAGAAAAAAAAATAGAAAACAATTTTTTTAAATAGCACTAATTGATCTAATTTGACCTCTTAATAAGAGACACAAATTGTAAAGGAATTGCAAATGGGATGTATCATATTTTTTGTTGAAGTACAAAGTAAGAGTCGTACTTGATGTGCTCAAATTTAATACCCCGGGAGTATAATGGTAGGCGTTGCAACGTTCGCTTCTCGGGAACGATTCTCTCAAATAATTTATCAAGCTAGTTTTACATACTAACTTATTCGTGTTTAATTAGTTAATGTCTTTGAAAATGTTGATTCTACAGGACTTTCACCTACTCCAGACAAAGTAAACAAATTCACACTACTTCTAACACACAAACTCAAATTATTTTTACGGAACTTGTACCGAGGCGATTCGAATCTTTACAGATAACCACGACTAGTTATACTTTATCAACGAATATGGTAGTAAAAACAATCAACTGTCACATGCATTCATGTATTTCAATGTACTAGATGATTACCTCAACGCCAAAAGCTTCTTGCTTAACCCGGTGTAGAATAATCCTTCGATTGATGAAAAGTTGATTCAAAGTGTTTACAATGATCCTATAATAGATAAGATAGTTTGAGAATACCCAAATTACAAATGGAAACGGAGGTTCTATACAAAAAGGGGAAGTTACCATTAAAAAACGAAGAAGAAAATGCAGTCAAGATTTTTTCCGCATATGCCTCACCGCGGCGAGCACAAGGATGAAATGTGCTCATAGAGGTCGCCGTGCTGCTCTAAAATCCCCTGTCAAGACCGCCGTGGTGAGCTAATGTTGGTGATGAGCTCGCCTCGGTGAGGTATGTTTTCCGGAGTTATGCAGTTTTTTCTCTTTCATTCTTGAACTTCCTTAGTACACCTCTAGCACCCCTTTGGAGTATTCGAGCCATCCAATGCCCTGTATACGCGTCTTGGATCTTCCAAGTGAAACCAAATGCGTATATTTTCCTCCAAATCCATGTCTTTACACAAAATTCTACAACAAACAACAAAACACAATAACACGTAAAAAAAGAAGAAGAAGGGATAATTACATACAACCCGGTTAGATAGACTCTACTCATCCAAATGTCAGTTAGTTCAACAATAACAAACAAGTAACAATTAGAATATGTCTATTATATATGAGTCCAAAACTCAAACAAATTTAAATTTAGCCAAACACAACCCTTCACAAGATTTTACTGGAAATTGCAAATTTGACCCTAACTTATAACAAATTAGATATTCACTTCAAAATCAAATTATATTTTACAACTTATAATATTCAACAAACTAATAAACAAAATAGTTAAAATAAAAAGGTAATTTTTAAAGAAAAAAAAGGAAAAAATTTCCGGAAATCCAAAGCTCCACCGGAGAGGCCGGAGCTGCTTCGGCGGAATTCCACCGGAGCTGTAACAGCTCCGAGCGGGAGCTGCTGACCATGGCGACGGCTTCAGGTAACATCCCTCTTTCCCCAATTTCGCCTCGTTATCGTTGGTATTCTTTGTTTCAATTAAAGGGGTTCGTCCATTTGGTTCTATTTCCTTTGAGTCTCTGATTGGTACTGGTATTGAATATTATGATTTTGGCTTTGGAAGCATTTTTTTATTGAATCATATTCAGCTGTTAGATGTTGATTTACGCATCATGTATAGCGCAAGCTGCTTAATTTGGGGATTTTTGTTTCCAGTTACGTTTAAGTCTAGAGAGGATCATAGGAAGCAGCTCGAATTAGAAGAAGCGCGTAAGGCGGGTATCGCTCCTGCTGAGGTCGATGAGGATGGAAAGGAAATCAATCCTCATATTCCACAGTATATGTCTTCTGCGCCATGGTATTTGAATTCTGATAAACCGGTACGTAGCTTCATCAGATTGTATGTTGAGGTTACTTGGTGTGAATCAAATGAATATGAATTGGTTTCTTAAATGTTCAATCCTTTGTTTCTTGTCAGACTTTGAAGCATCAAAGGAAGTGGAAGTCGGATCCGAATTATACCAAGTCCTGGTATGACAGAGGTGCAAAGATCTATCAGGCGGACAAGTATCGGAAGGGTGCCTGTGAAAAGTATGTCTAGTTCTCTTATTGAGCAATACATGTCTGTTTGTTGCTGCATTTATGAAGCTGAAAAGAGCTCATGTAGCAAGTTTATGGTGTGTTTTCTCAGTTCATATGCTAATGGATCACTTCAGTTAAAACAAAGAACTGGAACATGCATTGATCTTCCTCTTGCCTTTTCACTTGGTTGTTTTTTCCTTTTGCCCTTCAAATAAGGGGATTTTGACTTACTTTTCCCTTTGTGCTGATTCACGCCATGCCTCAAGTCTGCAAGTTGTCTTTGTGGTATTAATATTTTGTATGTGTAAACTGAAATATATGTGGCTATCCACTATTGATTGCCTTGGCAACTACTGCTATTTTTTCATATCTGGGTTGTAGAGAAGAGACATGTTGATTCTTGATTGCTGCAAATCTACATGTCAAATTTGACTTGAGGGAACATTGTAGTGTACTGGTATTAACTACATATGTTGTATGGTTATGATAAATGCTGTGCACGGCAACAACTGTAAATCTTCAGTTAGCATATCATTTTAGGCTCTTTGGATTTGCATTAATATTTTGTGCTTGTCCTGGAAAACTAGGCACATCCCTATATTACGGTTTGCATCACCAAATAATAAAATATCTTTACTAATTTGTGTATGGGTATGTGTTATATTTTTTTCAAAAAAAAAGTTACCATTCCATCTCGTCCTTTTCTTTTAATTATTAAATTTTACTATGTTCCAGCATCAAATTTTCCTCTTTTGTACAGCTGTGGAGCCATGACACATGCTAAAAAGGATTGTGTGGAAAGGCCCCGCAAATTAGGAGCCAAGTGGACGGGGAAAGGTATTGCTGCTGATGAGAAGATTGAAACATTCGAGCTAGACTATGATGGTAAAAGAGACCGTTGGAATGGTTATGATGCCGCATCATATAAACATGTTGTCCAGAGGTATGAAGCTAGGGATGAAGCAAGAAGCAGATTTTTGAAGGAACAGCAACTGAAAAAGTTGGAGGAGAAAAATAATAATCAAGATACAGAAGATGTTGTCAGTGATGATGAAGACAATGAAGATGCTTTGAAAATTGATGAGGCAAAAGTGGATGAGAGCAAACAAATGGATTTCGCGAAGGTTGAAAAGCGTGTGCGCACTACAGGTGGTGGTAGTACTGGAACTGTGAGGTATGTTTGTTGCTTCTTTCTTATTTGACATAAATTCTATATATTTTTCATTTCTGCAATTGAAGCATGAAAGGAGTTGCAATAGCTTATGCTTATGACTCGTAGCTGAATGGAAACATGCAATATGGAGTATTATCTTCAGGCGATGATATTTGTGGGATTATCCTGAATACCTTTTGGGTACTATTATGTGTTATTTGAACCTTTTGTTATTACCTGTTGATAGGAACCTGCGTATCCGAGAAGATACTGCTAAATATCTCCTTAACCTTGATGTGAATTCTGCCCATTATGACCCAAAAACCCGTTCTATGCGTGAGGATCCTCTGCCAGATATGGATCCAAATGAAAAGTTTTATGCTGTAAGTTTCACTTTCTATTTCAAGAACAAGAATGGGACTCTTCAGATTCCTTGTGTTGGTATGATTGTGGACTAATAAATTTGTCTTCTCTGTTAAAAAAACAGGGTGATAATCAGAATAGGGTGAGTGGACAAGCTTTGGAGTTCAAACAGATGAATATACATGCTTGGGAAGCATTTGACAAGGGTCATGATGTACACATGCAAGCTGCCCCATCACAAGCTGAATTGCTTTATAAGAATTTCAAAATCAACAAGGAAAAGTTGAAATCTCATACGAAAGAGACAATCATGGAGAAGTATGGAAATGCTGCCACCGAAGAAGTACTACCACGGGAACTTTTACTTGGGCAAAGTGAAAGAGAAGTTGAGTATGATCGTGCTGGTAGAATCATCAAAGGACAGGTAAGGATAAACAGGCTTATTAGTTTCTTATATTACCACTTCTTGTACTGTAATCTTGGTTGACTCAAATGCAATTTATTCGATTTTACCGTACTTCAAGCTGTTTGGGCAGGTCCAAAGTGTCATGGATAAGTATCTTATTTTTTTGTTGGGTGCCATCTTACAGTTCTAATTCACTTTTGTGGAAAGTGGAAACTCTGACAGTGATTAGATTAATGGCATTTACTGACAGTACTTATTGGCATGGAGTTTAACCTGGGAATCTTTTTGCAGGAGACAGCTCTTCCAAAGAGCAAGTATGAAGAAGATGTTTTCGCCAACAATCACACTAGTGTCTGGGGTTCATGGTGGAAAGATCACCAATGGGGTTACAAATGTTGTCAACAAACAGTTAAAAACAGCTATTGTACTGGTGCTGCTGGAATTGAAGCAGCTGAAGCTGCAGGGGATCTTATGAGGGCTAATATTGCTCGTAAAGAGGAAGCGCCTGCAGTGAGTGAGGAGAACAAAAAATCACTGGCTACTTGGGGGACTGAAGTGCCTGAGGATTTGGTCTTGGATGAAAAGAAACTGGCTGAAGCACTTGTCAAGGAGGATGAAAGGAAGAGAGACGAGAGAGATGAAAGGAAACGCAAGTACAACGTGAAGTGGAACGATGAGGTGACTGCGGAGGATATGGAGGCGTATAGGATCAAAAGGGTCCATCATGATGATCCAATGAAAGATTTCTTGCATTGACATTGGATATGATTTTGCAAGACAGAGGAATAGAAGATTCTACTTTTTCATGTTAAGTTTATGTAGGTTTCTAGGTCCTAGATTTGTTAGTTTGTATTTGCAGATGGACTTGTGTTCTTGTTCTGGTTAACTGAATTTTGAACAAACTTACTGCTACTGTGCACTTTTGTTCCAGTGTTTGGAACTGATTTTATTAGCTCTGACACAAATTAGTGGTTGTTTTCAGTGAGTTAACTGTGTTAACACTCGTGGTTAGCCTTATTTATAAACTCCAATTTAATCTATCACGATTCAATTTATTCCTAAACTGTCTCGTACCCTCCCTCTCTTATGATGTAAAACACGATGGCATAGACGATGATTCGCACACAGTTATAGTTCGTGTGCATATAGATGTGACTTAACTGTTGTACATCTCTAGTTGTTGCTTCGATACATCGGAAGAACGTAGACAAATCCTTTATAAGAAAATCTAGACAAATGGATAGGTCGTAATTTAAGAGGTGGTGTGCTACACGAGCCTAACTTTAACAGGACATGTTTGATAAGGCGTTCGAGACTTTGAGTCTCGGTAGGAGAACGTTTTGCTTATCGAGTTGAGTGCCGAGTAAGTCTCACCTCGATATTATTCGATTAGGCTCCATTCATTATGTTTTTTTAAATATTTATATGTATTTATGGTTCACGAACTCGACAAAAGGTTGAATCAGATAAGTCGAGATAGAGAATAATTATGGTGACTCGTCCTCGAGTTTAAGGAATTTAGCTCTTTTTTTAACGAGTCGACCCAAGTTGGAGGAATGAGATATTCGGCTCGACTTGTTAAACAACACTAAATTTGATACTCCAAAGCTTCACAGAGCGTAAACGGGATGGGAACGCTTCTCATACCGACAAGGTGCACCATTTTTACATAAATCCATGGATTCATTCATAAGTACCCAAAATTATGAGTGCTTGCTTTGGAACAATTTTAAAAAGAATGTATCATTATGAAGTTTCTCAGTACGAGCACGAGTGAGGACAAATATGCAGTAAATCACATTTGTTGGCACGTTAGAGGTCAGAATATTAAATGAAAAGCAGTTTGTGAGTAACCATGTCGATCCAAAGAGTTAGGTATCTGATGAGGTGTTATAATATTAGGAAAACAATTTTATAAATTGAGTACATGTATCAGACACTTGCACTCTATTCTTTTCATCTGAAAATTCATTAATTTCAATTCAGTTCAGTTCAGATTCATTCAGTTTAGTTCAGTTCTGTTCTATTCAGTTTTGCTTAGTTCATTTTTATACTGTAATTCAGTTCAGTTCAGTTCAGATCAGTTCAGTTATGTTCATTTCTGTTCAGACGAAGAGCCTTATTTTTTGTACGTGCGGAGTACTCATGTTCCCATACTATGCTATATCCTTACAAAATTTTGCGTAAGTTTGTTGGCATGAAGTTTTAACATGTTCTGATAAGTTTGTTGGAGCCAGCAAGCATAATACACTTTCAGCTTCACATATATGTTGTTGCCGTTTCCAGAGTTGAGGTGACGAATTTGTCTTGAAAACAAGTTCATCATGGACTATTACCATTCACCAGCATAACCATTTATATATACCAACTACCAAACAAGAAATGAAACATTCTTAATTGGTCTTGGACATAACGAAAATGAGAGCAGCTCGCAGAATTTCAAGCTTGTTCTCTCGTTGCCTGTCCCCTCCATCCGCTTCTGCTTTTCTAGGTGAGTACTGGGTACTACCAATGAAGATTGTTTCTCTGATACTCAGTTGCATGTGTTATATCATTTCAATATCTTGTCTAACTATATCATTTCCAATTCATTATGTATGCATTCAGAACAAAAATATGGCCTCGTGAGGGGAACACATAGGTTCATCACTACTGCAGTGCTTGAGGAACCAGTTAATCCACCGGTTCAGATTAAATACACCAAGCTTCTCATCAATGGACAGTTTGTAGACTCAGCATCAGGTAAGCCCTTATCCTAGCTAGTAACTACTGATTAGACTATTTAGAAGATGCACCTAAACTGTAAATGGGCTCTTGCTGTAGGAAAAACGTTTCCTACTTTAGACCCACGTTCAGGAGAGGTGATTGCACAAGTCTCTGAAGGAGATACAGAAGATATCAACCGAGCAGTTTTAGCTGCTAGGAAAGCATTTGATCATGGGCCGTGGCCGAAAATGAGTGCTTATGTATGTATCTTGAATTATGCAATTGCGATTGGTTACTTGCCCGTATCATCATTTTATACAAGAAATGGTAATGTTACTGTAGGAAAGGTCACGGATCATGTTGCGTTTTGCTGATTTGGTTGAACAACACAAGCAAGAGTTGGCTCAACTTGAGACATGGGATTCTGGCAAGCCATATGAGCAGGCTCTTGCAGTTGAACTTCCCTCGTTTGTGCGGCTGTTTCATTACTATGCTGGTATGTATAGTTTTGCTCTATAGGATGTCCCAATTGAGCTTTAGTGACAGTTATGTTTGGGTAAATGCAGGATGGGCAGATAAAATTCATGGCTTAACAGTTCCAGCAGATGGTCCGTACCATGTTCAAGTTCTGCATGAGCCAATCGGTGTCACGGGTCAAGTTATTCCTTGGAACTTTCCGCTTCTCATGTTTGCTTTTAAGGTTGCTCCAGCCCTGGCCTGCGGCAACACGGTTGTTCTCAAACCTGCAGAACAAACACCGTTGACGGCTCTTTTTGTTGCAAAACTGTTTCATGAGGTATTGATAATGTAAAATAAGAAAAAACGAACTTTTTTTTGCAATTGATCTTTGAATCTTTGGTCGAACGGATGATTATCTCCTGATTTGAACTTAAATTTAACAGGCTGGCCTTCCTGATGGTGTTTTGAACGTGGTGTCTGGATTTGGCCCAACTGCTGGTGCAGCTCTTGCACGTCACATGGACGTGGATAAGGTGCATAAGCTATGTTTGTATACCACGAGTTCAATTTGATTTTGAAAGCATTCCAATCATCTAAAGTTGGTTGTTCTGCAGCTTGCTTTCACAGGATCGACCAATACTGGCAAAATCGTAATGGAATTGGCTGCTAAAAGCAATCTGAAGGCAGTATCACTAGAACTTGGAGGCAAATCTCCATTTATTGTATGCGAGGATGCTGATGTTGACAATGTCGTGCGCCAAGCACATTTTGCACTCTTCTATAATCAGGTCGAACAAAGCAATCATTTTATCCACTGGCCGTTATTAGTTTAGAGTGAAAATTTTGTGACTCAATCAGCTTGATCCGCTGCATGCGCAGGGTCAAAGTTGTGCTGCTGGTTCTCGTACTTACGTTCATGAACGTGTGTACGATGAGTTTGTAGAGAAGGCAAAGGCACGTGCTCTGCGACGGAAAGTTGGTGATCCTTTCAGGAAAGGGACCGAACAAGGCCCTCAGGTTCTCTTCTTTCTGTTTGCCATGAAAACTAGACCAACTTTGCCTGAGCCTTTTCTATCTAATTGCTATTTGATACTTAACATGTTCTTAAATGATCTCAGATAGACTCGGTACAGTTTGAAAAGATTCTTGGTTATATAAGATCTGGGACAGATAGCAATGCTACGCTGGAATGTGGAGGCGAACGGTTGGGTTCCAAAGGCTACTTTATTCAGCCTACTGTCTTCTCAAACGTGGAGGTACTTCACGTTCCTTATACTTACTCAGCTCGATCAGCAGTATTGAGCTGCCGAATAGATACTGTAACGACTGATTTACATGTACATGTAATCCTTTTGGATCAGGATAATATGTCAATAGCGCAAGACGAAATCTTTGGCCCAGTGCAGAGTATCTTGAAGTTCAAGTGAGTATTATCTAGTATGTACTACTACTGCCTTACTTATACTAGTGTTTTCAGGCACTTCACAGTGGACAGACCAAGGTTCACTGACCATCTTGATGCAATCAAATTTATTTGCAAGGACTTTTGGTCTGAACTCTTCAAGAAACAGATAGATAACTTGAAGACAAACCATAGAGTATGTATGAGTATCACATAAGGTTGCAGTTTCTTTGAAATATATGAAGTGCTAATGACTTCAATAATTCTGAACTCACAGGGTACTTTCGTGCTGCAAGATAGTCGGTTCCGGTGGCTAGCGCATATGTCAGTTGATCCATCAGTGGAAACGCCTGCTCCTGGTCAAGATCCCTCGACGGTTGGAGAAAGTAAAGCATCACAAGTTGCAGCTATGCATCTATACTTTCCATGTGGAATCATACGAGGAGCACTATCTAACTTGGGAATTCCGTGTGCAGTCTCTGCAGACATATCCGGCCTTCCAGCGTGTAAGTTTACTCTAAAATCATCTATTTCAGACTCTTGGCTCGTGTAGATTATTGAGAACCAAGAAGAATTAATTTTTAATGTGGATTATAATAGTAAAGAAAAGATTAAAGATGCAAAGCTTGGCCAATTAGGTGCTGGATTATGTAATGGTTTTAGGATAGCTTCCTAGAGCAGGAATAGGTGCATATGGATAAGGTACCTAGAAATCATAGTTATTTAAATTTAAGCACATTCTGTAGATGATAGACCAAAAAGGACAAGCTGTGTGCCATAGGTCACCTTATACATACAAAATTTCCTATTCTTCACATCTAAAAAAACACTTTTTTTACTTGTCAATTGACCCCAACATTGCATCTTAATAAATATTGTGGCTGTGAAAGAAGTTATTTCGTCGTGGTTGAGTGAAAATGAAGAAAAGTCATTGGAAAAAGAGGGAATTCGTTTAATATTTGATCTCTACTTGTGCTTGCTCAAGCCCTACCTTTTATGACGTGTACAAGTATGCATGGCAAACCTACAGTACACCCTTTATATATCAACAGGATTGTCTCATTTGGTTAATATAAAAGAGAAGTCAATTTGAAGAGCTAGTGCATGAGAGATGAGACACATGCTAATTGGTTTTAGAAAAACTATTAATCTGTTGTGCACTCTTGACAAGCAAAACAAAGCCACACAATATATTACTAAACATATCGCATTTTAGACTAAAGCACATAAGAGAGTGACAAGAGCTCGTTCTAGATTTGATGTCTGTTTCGGTTACTTTTTGTGATTTACTCGAGCTGTATTGGAAATAGTTTAATTAGACTTAGTTAACACCCCTTGTGGCAAGGCGGAGAGAAAGTAACAAAATATATTTGTTGTTCAGTAACTGTGGACTATACTATATTAATCTTGTACAACAAATTTTCTTTTCTAATTTATTTTCATTTCACTACTCTTTTTTTTCATCAATTTTCTTCCAAGCCATTATGTTAATTACTCTTGCGAATTATGATACTAAAATGTTTAATTTTAGTCACCTCTTACTATTCTAGTGGCCAACTGACATATTGTCCTCATTAATAAATCCAGCAAGATAAAGGAAACAGAATGTATCAAGTATCAAATAACTGCAATTCGATAAGATGCCTAAGTATCATAACCCAGTTTTCGACGCTATCTAAGAATTAAACGAATTCATAATAGACGTAGATGCAAAATAGTCAGAAAAGGGAATAATATACTCGGACTTTGTTGAGGTACCACTTTGCTGTGAGGAGGATAGCGTGGGTAACTCGGGGATAAATAGTGTGTGCATCCTGTAAACCCACAGGGAAGAGAGGCACAACTGGAGACATGCCCTTTTTAATAATTATGGAGATAGTATAGCCCCTGCAACAGCAAATGGAAATTCTGGATAAAGTAAATCTCTCATGGCATGTTAGAGTTTCCGAAGTGATTTTCATCATGTGACCGTGAATGTATTACAGTTTTACTGCTTGCTGTGTTTGAGTATTACTATTTCTGTTCTTATCGACAGGTTCTTTCGTGATCCGGATAAAAGCCTGAAAGCTATTGTCAGCTGTTGAGTAATATTCACAGGGTTTGTTCCATTGTGTTTGGTGGATATATTTTTCATCATTACAGTCGCAGACAATTTGTAATGTATCAAAGCTGCTAGTTATGGGTTTTATTGTAAATCTAAACTTATCATCATTGAATATCTCGAAAAGATTTGGACTACTTCTGGATAAGTTTAAGCATTTAAGAGATTCGTTTGTTTGAGTTTCCTTTGCCCATATGTGGGGCTTAAGAGTTCGTAGAGATATGTCCGATGAGGAAATCTGTTCGCTATTTTTATTTTCCTACTAAAGCAAACAGGTATATCATATTGGCTAAGCATGTGAGTAACTTGAAAACGACATACTAGTAACATCTTTCTTAATTTTCATTGAATGCTAATCTATTATTGGAAGTTTTGTTGTGTTTGGTGTAGTAGTTGATAGGAAAAATAGGCGGTAAATGGCCGTTGGTATGGTTCTTTTATTATCCATTCAGGGAAATGACCCTAAGGAAATAGCTACACTAGCCAAACTCTACCTATTTTGAGGAAATTGATGTGGTCCATTTGATTTCATGTTGTTTGGCAGTCTTTGTATAAAAATACCATCACACATTGTTAGCTTAGTAAATTTCCTTATCCTCTTTATTAGTAAAAGACTGACTGAAGTGGATTCAGATGTCATGCATGTCCTAACTTCCAACTTCCACACTGGTTATGATTTGTGAAGTCATTGATGAGTCGAGCAGATCAACTTCTGTGTGCGTGCCGGTGTAAACTTGTGTCCGGTCACCGGTGTAAACTTGTGTCCGGTCATTTATGCTACGCCTATTTAATTTCATTTCACAAAGTCGAACATAACAGCTATGATTATGCAATCAACTATCTCAATCAGAAGCACGCTTCAACCACAGGACATCCTTGAGCTTATCACAACTTTCATGTAGTTCGCGTTTTATAGGTGAAGCTTTAACTAGTCTCCAAAATAAAAAAAGAAAAACAGGAGCAGAAAAACACCAAGTGCTGGAATCTTAAAAAATCCTGTCCGCATGAGGATTTGTGGCCGAAACTGAAGGTGAGTTTGTGAATTGTGACTACCATTTAAATCGTAGCACACCTTACAATTTGGTACCTTGACTTTCAAGATACATAATTGTTGTCATTCTAACTTCCTAGGACCAAAGTTAAAGGGGCAGCGCTTTGACTTGGCCACAGTGCAAGGGCATTCCTTTCGCATGCACCTCTCACTTTGCTCGCATGTGTAAGGTAAACATGAAGTCTTCTAGAAATGCATTGATAGTGTAACTTTACAAGGAGTTGCGTAAATGGTCTTGCCTTTCCTACTTAAGGAGGGTTATCCTAACTTATCATATTATCTAATGGAATCAACTTCTATTGGCAAACTTTAACATGATCTAGTAAAGCCCAACCAACCTCATGACTGCGATACATTTATCTTCTCTGTTAGGTAGCATTTTATGTGAACGAGAAAACTTGTTGAAGTCGTTTCCCTATAGCTATATTACTATACTTGTGTAGTGTATAGACAAATAACAATGTGAAAGTTGAAATATGGGAATTGTAATATCACACAGTACCAAAGTCCTTGATTAATTTTGACATAATTTATCAGTGATTGCTATTGTTTCCTTTCCTGCAGAAGTTGTTAACATGTTCTGATAACTTTCCAAATTCCTGTTAGTTTGAATCCATTTCTATTCCTCTGTGTATACGGTTTAGTCCATTTCCCTTCTTGTTAGCATGTTCCGTTAAGGAAGAAATGAAATCATAATGTCACATAGCACCAAAACAAGTCAGCAAATTTGGCATGATTTACCAACACTTGCCTAACAATTTCTATATCCTTACA
>JAYMSO010000059.1:0-13894 GCA_036897175.1 Plantago depressa | reverse complement strand
TTTAGACAATATATTATGTTTAACTTTGTGATCTTACATTAGTGTATGAATAATATATTGTCTAACATCTAAAATGCCATGTTGAAGAGCTAGGAACCCTATGCCATTGTTTGCTGGATTCGGTATCAAAATTAGGCTATATAAGTTTTTACCATAAATTACCAAATATTTATGAACGTACATTTCATGACCAATCACATATAGCCTTCTGGCCTTTCCTTTATGGTGTTTTTGTTTCTCCTAGCTAACAGATGGACGTTGGATAACCATTCATGGGGGACATGCTGAAAAACATGTGTGAAATATGCACTAAAACTGCATAAAACCTCCTCGAATTATTTAAAATTAGCATCAAACCCCTTTAATTATTAAAATTGCACCAAACCCTTTGATTTATTGAGAAGTTAGCACAAAACCCCTTGTCACGGCAATTGCATTGCACACGTCCGGAAAGTCAATTTGAGGGGGTTTCGTACAACTTAATGATACTTGAGGGGGTTATGTGCAATTTTATGATAATCGATAGACATTATGCAAATTTATGCCATTTTTATACAAATATCATGAAAATAATTAACATTGATTATTATATGTTAAACTATTTTTTTTGTAATTTGTCATACTTATTTTACTCTAATTATAACTGACAATAAATTATCTTTTTAATATATCTATTATCGTAAACAACTTAATTTAATTAAGACCATAAATATTAAATTATTTAAATTGATTTAGTATACACTCCATGGTTAGTTTTGTTAAACAAGGATTTTATGTATAATTTGTTGAATAAAATTACTCCAATTAAAGTTTAACTGTTAATTCCTCACCCTTTTTCTTTTAAAGACCAGGAATTAAGATAAAAAATTATAGATCAGATGGAAGATATTCCTAGTACTTCCTCTGTTCCACCTGAACCACTGTTTTCCTCTGAGGATTTTAAAAAAGATGAACCCTACTCAATGTCAGAAGTTTATAAACTTCTAAAACAAAGAAGGACAGTTGAGACTCCTACTTCTACTCATGATTTAGAAATAGAGGTTGAAAAGCTCAAGAAGGAAATACAGACACTGAAAAAAGAAAACAAACTAATAGACTATCGAGTATCTAAACTCGAAAATTATACAAAAGAAATCAATCATTGTGAAACAAGCCAGAGTAAACCAATGGCTCAACACTATAATTCACAAGAAGATGACAACTTCCTTTCAACTTTGGAAATGGTTATTTCCCAGAAATGGTATATTAAAGTTATCTTACTAATAGATGACTATTTTTCAAAAGAATTTACTGCTCTCATAGACAGTGGAGCAGACTTAAATGTAATACAGGAAGGGTTAATCCCTACCAAGTATTTTCATAAAACTACTCATACTATTTCTCATGCTGGAGGAGAAGAATTAGATGTGAAGTATAAACTTCCTAAAGCCTATATTTGTATTGATAAAACTTGTATTCAAACTAGTTTTTTATTAACAAAAGACATTACTAACCAGGTAATACTTGGTACCCCTTTTGTTTTAAAAATTTATCCTTTTACAAACGTTGATAAGGGAGAAAAAATTCCTATATCCCCAATTTAAAGTTCGATTGCGTCCTGTCAAACATGAATGTTACCGATCCATTTTGCATATCGAATTGCCATGTCGATCCATTCGGTTATCAGTTGATTCCTACCCAAAAATTGGCTTCAATGTCAATGAGATTCTCTAATTCAAAAGTCCCATGTAATTGACATAATTCTCAATTAGTATATTAATGGATCCATTCGGTTATCAATTGTTTCCAGTTTGTTTTGGGTACCGTAGAAGACGACTGCAATTGTAAGCATAGATATTGCATAGCTACCTTTAAATGTCTTTATTTTTGTTGGTGTCGTTACTAGACTTATAAGCTTGGCCATTGAAAATTTTAACATTATATACATGCTTTAGGTGTAAGTTACAGTTAATTTACTTTCCCATGGTGGGTATAGACATGCTTTAGTTCCAGATTAATTTATTTCAAGTTCTACAAGTTACAGTTAATTTACTTTCTCATAGTGGGTGGCAGTTTGTTTTTGGGATTTAGCCATTTTCTTTCCACTATCAGATATGGCGGTTTTGTTGGGATTGACTGCCTTTCATTCCATTAGCAGTTATTTAACGTTGCACTATATAATCAACACTCCTCATTCTTCCCCGACTGTGTTGTTCAATTACCTCACAATTTTGTCATTCAAGTTAATTCTTCATAGGTTTGTATCTTTTTTTGGTATGAACTGTAACAAAACACAAGAAGCTCTGACCTACATTCATTGTTTTCAATTTTATATCCTCTCTCTAACTCATTTCATGTTCTGTTGATTTGTACATATTCAGCTCATGGATTCTCGCAGCAGCGTTAACGTTTCCATTGCGAACCTTGATCATAATTCGCAAAAAAGTACTATCACTGTAAGGGTTGTTCGACTTTACAATGTATTTGACCGTTCAAACAAGCAGAGGGGATTTGAGATGATCCTTATGGATGCAGAGGCAAGTTCAGTTTACACATTATGGTTTTTATTATCAAATTCGACGTTATACACATCTTTGTTAATTCTTTCTAATTCCAGGCATCAAAGATATCAGCTACAATGAGGCAACAACTATCAAGTAAGTTTAGTGATCTACTTTATCAAGGAGAAGTTTACAACATCAGTAACTTCAAGTTACCCCCCAACGAACAAACCTACAAAAAGGCATGGATCAATCATCCATGGAAGATTGAATTTGGGTTCAACACTAAAGTTACTGCAGTTAATGCTGCCGTGGATATTCCGGTCCACGGATTTAACTTTGTCAGGTTCAAGGATGTTGCACGTGTTGCTTCTGCCTTCACATTAGGTATCGAGACATTTTAAAAGAACTATGTTATGTGTTTTTTTAATATATGCACACTTACCTTTTTCTGTTATTTGCAGATGCGGTTGGAAAATATGTTTCTCACAATTCCTTTGAACGTATTGTTGTTGCCAATGCAAGGAAGATTAATGTCACCCTTTTGGACAACGGGTACATATTTCTTTATTTATTTTATAAATATAGTATCTACACAATTTGTTTAAAATATTCTTGTTTTCAATGCAGAGGTAGAAAATTGGTCTGCGTGTTATGGGAGTCCTATGCACACGAGTTCCTGAAGTTCATCTAAGCTAGGAATCCTCACTCAGGGACTTTCATCGTGGCCCTTCAATTCGTGAGCATATAATTGTATAAAGCTCTGTTTTTTATGATTTAAGAACCTTTGTTCATCATGTATCTATTGCAATTTTGTCTAGTCCTGTTAATTTGAATCACTTGGAACAATGCCTACAGAGGTCTATAGTGTCACAACAATGAAGGGTCCATCCATACTTTTTATAGGTGAACCATCAGATGAGATTACTGCTTTTCTAAATAGGTAATAAACATAATTGATTTCAGAACTCTGCTATTAATCCTCACTTCTATTTAAAACTGACTTACACTTTCCTAATTCTACAAAACAGCAATGTCGAAGATGACGTGGACATTAAAGATGATACCGATGTTGGTTCAATTGATTGGTTTCCTCCAAATAGCTGCAAGACAATTAACGAGATACTCAAATGTTCTCAGGTATTGGTAACGTATCCTTACTTTCACTACTTTGTTGATCTATACTTGCATCACTTTGTATATGCTACTCAGTGACATCTACAGTTACATTATCTCAATTAATATACATCATTTTTTTGTTACTGTAGCCCGGGGTGTATACCACTGTTGCTGAGGTGGGTGAAATTGATGCCGACGAATGGTTTTTCCATGCCTGCAACAAGTGCAGAAAAAGGGCTCATGCTGGTGCAAAGGAAAAAGACATATGTATGCGTTGCGGCCGAACCATTGAAAAGACTATCCCTAGGTAAGTACATATTATTAATATGTTTAATTACGTTGATAACCATTACTGTTTACTTTTGTTTTAATTTACCTCATAAAATTTATTCTCCCGTCCAAGGTATCATATTAAACTTGAGGTCACGGATGAAACTGGAACTACGCTCTTTGTGCTATTTGAATTAGAAGCCAAATCAATACTTGGTGTAAGTTGGATAGAGCTCTCTGGAATGGTGTTTTGGAGACCAAGTTTCTTGGTACTATTCTAGATTTCGCTTCTAAAGGACTTTCTGATCACTCTCCTATATTGGTTCAAGTGTTCTCTCCTGGGAAGCTTCACTCTTCTTCTTTCCAGTTTAAGAATCATTAGGCTGATGACCCTGGTTTTATGTTTATGATTGATAAATGTTTGCAGGTGCCTGTAACTGGGTGTGCTATGTTTAGACTGGTCCAGGTGCTTAAGAAAGTAAAGATACATCTCAAGTGTCTGGATGGTGATATGTATAAGAAGCTGGATGATCAGGTTTATCAAGCCAAGCATTCACTTGAAGTTGCTCAGTCTGCTTTATATACTAATCCTTTTGATTCAGGGGCCCAAACTACAGCTCAGGAAGCTTTGGATAGGTATGTTACTTTGAGCACTAAGCAAATGTCTTTGCTTCATCAGAGATCTAAGATGATTGGAGGAAGGGGATTCTAATTCTAGATACTTTCATGCTAGTATAGCTCAAAGGAGGAAGCAAAATAGTATATATGTGCTCGTCTTCTACTGGTGAAGGGATTACTACACAGCAGGCTATTGTTTCTCATATTATTGACTATTATACTGGTCTGTTTGGAACTTTCAGAGCAACTCATCCTATTGACTTCTCTATTGTTCCTGATTCTTGTTAAGTCACTACTGAAATGAATGATCAATTGACTAGAAGATTGACACTGACTGAACTCAAGCAAGCTATTTTCTGTATGGGTAACCATAAGGCTCCTGGGCCTGATGGTTTCAAATCCATATTTTTTTAAGAAGGCTTAGCCTCTGTTGGGTTCTTTGTGTTTCAAGGATGTGGATGTGTTTTTTAGCAATGGGAGGATCTTGAAAGAGACTAATAACACTTCTGTTGTTTTACTTCCTAAAGTGGCTAATCCCATGCTCTCATTAAAGACTATAGACCTATTGCCTGTTGCAACACTATCTATAAAGCTATTACAAAGGTGCTGGCATAGAGGATTCAGTTATTGATGCCCCATTTGGTTCTTCCTAATCAGAGTGCTTTTGTTACTCAAAGAGTTATGCAGCATAATATCATGCTCAGTCAGGAGCTAATCAGAGGTTATTCTTAGCAAAATGTATCTCCCAGGTGTCTTATGAAGATTGATCTTCAAAAGGCCTATGATACCATCAGTTGGGATTTTCTTCATTCTGTGCTATGTCTGTATGGGTTTGATTCCTGGTTTGTGCAGAGAGTTATGTCTTGTATTTCTATTGTCAGGTTCTCTTTCTGAGTTAATGGTAGTTTGGAAGGTCTTATGGAGGGTAAGCAAGGTTTGAGATAGGGTTGTCCTTTGAGTCCCTATTTGTTTGTATTATGTATGGACTATCTTACCAGGTTGTTACAGAAATGCAAGTCTATGCCAGGGTTTAGCTACCATCCCAAGTGCAAGAAGCTTGACCTTATTCAATTAGGGTTTGCTGATGATCTTATGATTTTTTGCAAAGCTGATGCTTCTTCATTACAGGTTCTTGGTGTTGTACTTCATGAGTTTTCTCTGGTTTCTGGGCTGCAAATTAATAAAGACAAGAGTATTATCTTTTTTGGTGGTGTTTCTGAGGAAGAGAAGTCTAATCTAATGGCTATTCTAGGTTTCTCTGAAGGGTGTTTCCCCATTAGGTATTTGGGCTTACCTCCAGTCCTAGGAAGCTAAGAATAGTTGATTATGATCCTCTTATTATGAAGATTACTGCCAAGATTCAGTCTTGGACTTCTAAGTATTTGAGTTATGCTGGTAGGCTCATTCTTGTGCAGTCTGTGCTTTATAGCATTGAGAGATTTTGGGCTTCGGTATTTTTATTTCCTATAGGTGTGTATAAGAAACTGTAGAGTTTGTGTAGGAATTTTCTCTGGAGTGGCAGGGCTATAGGAAAGAAGAGTATTGTTGCTTGCTCTACTATTTGTCAACCTAAGTCTCATGGGGGTTTAGGTATCAAAGAGGTGTTAGCTTGGAACAAAAGAGTTATCTGTAATCATTTGTTTGACCTCATTAATAGGCCTTCTGGTTGTATTTGGCATTCTTGGATGTATTGTTATGTGGTTAAAGGCCAGGATATTTGGACTATAAGTCCTAAGCAACTCCATAGTTGCTGGTTTAAAAGTCTACTGCAGGCCAGAGATTTGTTTATGAGGAGAGTGGATTTTGCTACTATACACCATTTGCTTAGTCTGGAGTCTAAACTCAGGATACATAAGATTTATGCTTTGTTTTGGCCTTCTTCTACTGTTTATCCTGTCACTTGGGAGTTATTAGTCTGGAATAAGTTTTCAAGGCCAAGAGTATCCTTTTGTACCTGGTTAGCTTGTCTTAACAGATTGCCCACTAAGTCTAGGTTGTTTAATTGGGTTTTAGTGGATAATAATACTTGTAGTTTTTTTCATAATGAGGAGGAGACAAGGGATCATATCTTTGGTTCCTGCCTAGTGATTCTTCCAATTTGGACAAAAAATTTACAACTTATTAATATCCATCATTTCCCATGTTTATTCTCTGAGTATGTTCATCGTTTTCATATTGCTTCCATGAAATCTGCTACTATTCTCTCTATTAGAGCTGCTGTGTTTTGTGCTCTTATTGATAGAATTTGGAGACTTCGAAATGAGGTGGTTTTTAGCAATGAGCAGGTACAAGTGGATGTGATTTGTAGGCAGCTGTGTTAGAACGTTGCTCTTGATTTTGCACAGGTGAAGCATACACAAAACATGTATATAAAGGTGATTATACAAAGATTACAACATGTATAATTTTTACTGTGTTGATTGGTTGTGCTGAGGTTTCATATACAGATTTTATGTTTGGGGTGTTTTTTTTGGTGTCTTGTGCAGATACTTGTTAATACAATCAGGGATTACTGGTTCTTTAGGCATTTATTCTAGTTTTCTGTGGGAGTGCTTTAGCTTGGTCTTCTACAGGTGTTTTTTTCCTTTCCCCTGGCTCTCTGTCCAGTAAAAAGGATCAAGTATCTGCAAATTCCAAGCATGGGATGTTTACTCTCCGCTGTATTTGGCCAAGGAGTGTGATCACAGTTGTATTACTGGAGTCATGGTGGGACTTTTATAGCTTCTCTGTTGATTTGGAATCACAGGCTTTGCCCCTGGAGTTCTAGCCAGAGATTATTGATCCTAGATAGAGTGCATCCTAGCTTTGTATAGTAGGAATAATCCTAGATTACTACTACTTCACTTAGCTAGCTTTGATTGTGGTCTGATAGCTGCTGCGGTTTTCAGGCTTGATTGATTAGAGATTCTTGTACAAATGAGGCATACCTCATTCTCTCTTGTGTACTGTTCTCTTAACTTTTTAATGGACTTTAATTTCCTCGAAAAAAAATAACAGTGATAACAGTTGGAAATGGATACATACAGAGGTTGATGTCTTCAGCAGTTCTCTTATGGCCATAGTTGCATAGCAAGAAGCTGGCAGTGTGAAGCTCAACTTGAGAGCAATCTGGGTTTTCTCATTATTAGAGACAGCTAGAGGCTCCTTTATTTGTACATCAATGTCCTTCTCGCTTTGTGCTTCTGCAGTTCCTGTTGATGGGTCAATCTCGTCACCAACCATATCTTCTTTCTGTCTGCAACAAGGTTCAAGTTTGACTTCTTTGTTGTCTGAGTCGTTATCCAAAGAAGTTTGACTTGACTTGGTGATAATTTCCCAATCGGTCTCTGCCAGTGGTATATTGACATCAGTGTATTTAATCAGTTCCCTGCAGAGTAGTAAACAAAAGATATTTTAAGATATAAGATGATCAACTTTTAATGAAGGGACCAAGGAAAAAATTAAAGAGTCAATCAAACATACCACTCAAAGTCCTTTGGTGTTTGGAATACCCGTCTATATGCTCCAGTCAAATTGGTAATTGAGAATTCCCTACAATGTAGATAAACTTGATGATCAAAAAATGCGAGCAGCAGATTTAGACATGGACAAAAAACACACAAAAGAGTAGGAGCAATTAGAGTTGATTTCTAGTCCCCTCCCAGGCTGGGAATAAATATTAGCAATCATTATTGTCCAAGAGACAGCAGAGCACTTTCAAGAGCACCGATTAAAATAGAATTGGGAACTTTTAAGGATAATTGTTGCAACTCACTTGGAATTATGTGTACTATCTGTTAAGCTAATGCCATCCTGACACAAGAAAGGAAATTGTCAGAAGCTAGTGTGGGTATGCATGTCTGTATGAGAGAGCGATAAAGGAAGCCAGTTGTACATTATACCGCGGAATAATGATGCATACAAACTTTTCAAATGTTTTCTTGGTATTGTTAGAAAGAAACACGAATTCTCATGCATCAGATTCATCCACTAAACTGACATCACCAAATTAGTTACAACTCCTCTAGACAACACACAGAGACAAAGAAAAGGCAGGAATGGTTGCTGGTGTCGGAAAAGTTGACGTCAAACAAACAGAGAGAACTGAAATGGAGCATAACCAAACGTTGAGTGAGCCTCAAAAACATAGCCAGATATGACGTGTCTTATTAAAAGAAAGGTTTTACAACTTGATCATAGAGAATATTCTTTCACCACTCCTTAAGTTAATCTTAAGATCATGACAAAATGATCAGGTCCAGGATATATTCTTCACTCTCCAGGATCCACCGGGGAACAAAGCATGAGGTTCGCAAAAGCAAAACAACTTAAAAGGGATTCATTTCTCCTATTTCAAAGCAAGCAGCAAAGCCAGGGAATTAGATCAGTATGAGAGGAGAAATTCAACTAACCGTGGGATTTTCACCATGGATGAGCTCGTCCACCATGGGCGAGTTCTACTTCTATCCATGGCAGACGAGCTTTGTCAGAGTCCGCCATGATGGAACGGAGGCATGAGATAATTGCTGGTGGAATGGTGCTCGTTTCATTTTTATTAGGCGGGTTACTAATTGGTAGTGAATATTTATTAGACCGTCTAACTGAAGATTTTGTAAAAGATAAACGTCCAACGAGTAAAATACTAGAGGCTTAGGTGAATGCTTCACTTGACCAATTATCAAATAACATCATTTAATTAACAGGAATTCACAGCTACACACGTAAAACATATTCAGCCATGTATCTAGTAATAACATTTTCTATCACATTATCGAGCAACAGCATTGAAGTAAGTAACTAAATGGAACAATCTAAGAAGCAGGCAGAAGGATAAATGGTGGTAAAATCTGACCTGCTTTGCTAAATTGTGATAGACTTCACCTATATCATTCAGTGGATAAGTCATCCTTGACCTGCATGTACCAGATCAAATTGATTTATACAAACATATCGGCATCAATAGACAATAGTGACTCACCTACTTTACGAGTGTCCATGTTTTTTTGGGTCGAGAGGGTAAGGATTCAGAAGAGGAAGTTCGATGATTGAAATGTGCAGAGGCTAATAATTTACCCTGGCAAAGGAAGGACAATATCATCGGCTGAATATTCCCCAGCGATGATATCCTCTTCATTGATTACCTGTACCAGCACAGACAGTATGTAAACATAGCATTTATTGTCATCAGATGACAAACACCCAAAATGCAACACTGATAATGAAACTTCTCAAGCAGCAACTAAAGTTGCAACTTTCTAGCATGTCCTTTTCTCCTATATCAGCTTAAAGCTCCCTTGGCAAGTTACACGACCGACATCGTGATGATTGTTACTTTGAATGCAGCTTTAACAAACTTATAGAATTTTCAAATTGTAGCATAAAGATTCACAGAAATCCAGATAGAAAGAATTCCACACGTTAACCACAAGAAACTACATGGAGGTCACTTTTGAATGTGGCAAGTTTTCTACAGTGATTAAGTTGACAAGGCTGTGATCCCTTAAAGAAAACAAAAATCACAGAACCCTAAAAACCTATATTATGGGTGAAATAGGATCAAAAGCTTGAAAACAGAGGAAAGAGGAAAAGGGATATAAAGATATTAACATTCCTAAGCCATTTTAGATAGATCCACGTCTCTGAGAATCAGTCATAGTACCAAGTGACAGATCGTGTTTTTTCACATGCTAACTTCTAGGTACAGTATTGCACTTTAGTTGAGAATTCAATTAGTCATTAAGGACTTTTGCCTCATAATCGTTCGTCAAACCTACTCTATGTTCCTTTCCAGATAGTGCTAATGTGCCATGGCAGAACATCACCTTCACTGATTTACTTCTGACTTCGGAAAGATCAGTGACAGGTACATCGTCTATATTAGAGATAATACTTGTATCGTTGCAAGTGCCATCCATAGACTCCACATGGATGGATCCTGCTTCTTCGACAACATCTTGCTCTTTACAAAACACCAAGTCACCCAACGCAACCTGCTGAATCCCTGCAGCGAAATTTTGCAGCATAAAACCACGGTTCAAATTTTAAATACAAAAGGCCCAGACCAATTGGTTATATATTATTCTTCAACTGCAGGACTTCATTTCTACTCGTCTGAGAATTTTAAAGAAAATAAAATTAAAAAAAATATTTGCGCCCAAGATGAAGTGCACAAAGATTTTTTAAGAATCCAGGCCCACATATCACCTGTGGCTAAAACAAATTGTCACCGATTTAAACAAAACATTTCTTGGCTTTTCTAC
Source organism: Plantago depressa (assembly GCA_036897175.1). Taxonomy (NCBI): domain Eukaryota; kingdom Viridiplantae; phylum Streptophyta; class Magnoliopsida; order Lamiales; family Plantaginaceae; genus Plantago; species Plantago depressa. The sequence goes on along the minus strand of JAYMSO010000059.1, from coordinate 3,168 downwards.
AAAACTACACCAAAATACTCTCTAGTATGTTATGCTTCTTGAACAATTAATCTAACTCTTTCTTGAAATGTCCTTGAAACTATATAATTATCATGCAACTGACAAATCTTAACTTTCTGAAGAACAATTTCAGAATCTATGGGGATAAAAAGCTCCAATGCAGGCGGTCACCTCACCAATTCCACTAAGATAAGGAGGCAATGGGTCCAAATCCTTTAAGAGACTGTCAGACAATCAGATTTGACATTACATATTAGTTCCGCAATCCACAGTACCCTCCCCAAATTAAAAGTGCATGGTGTTCTTGTCCAGGGCATGCCTTCAGAAAGCTGTCCCCAGAAATGTATGGCACATGCATACTAGCATTCATAAATATTTTAGAGTAGTTGATCTTACAATTATTGACATCATACAGGAGTTTTAATATGTTACTGATCTTTATTCAGAAAAAGTAATTACTCAGGTAAATGGAACAAAGAATCTACAAGATAAATTGTCAAATTAATCTAACGCAGCAGAACCTCAACAGAGACATCCCCAGAGTTAGATTAATTTCACTTTGGTCAAAACAAAGAAAGATCCTAAAAGAAACGCACCATATTTTTGCACCCTTACACTTGCAGCATGGTTCCACAAGTAGCTCTGATAGCTATGTACAAACCTGAAAACAAAAGGTCATTTGCATGTCCTATGAATGCGAAATTATGAAATGCGAAAAAATTATTTAACTAAAGCCTACTACCATACTAATCTATCAAGATGAATATTTTATGTAAAATATCTGTTTTATTAAAGCCTACTACTGTATTAATCTATCAATATGAATGTTTTATCCATCCTCCTTTACATGTAAAGATACAAGCACATAAAAAAGGAAGAAAATCAAACCATGCAGGCCACCATTTCACCTCAACATCGTTTATCTATGTAGTGCTGATGTGCTTATTGTCATATTAAAGGTGCCAGCACTCACAGAATAAGTACAGCTGAAGCAGGTTTTATGCAAAGAAGGAAAAAAAAAACCAAAACTTATGCTGATGTTCAAGTCGAAGGAGATCAAAACTGAACATGAATTCCATAATTGGCCTACATATTTTGGAGAATGAAGTAAACAATTTCCTTCTGATTTGAAAGAACGGAGAACATAAAGCAAGGGGTGGATGAGAGATTGTGCTTCAGTTGGAAAGTTAGATGTGAGGTCTCCAGGAGACCAGGAGCTGGTTACTGAGTATCGCACGGACACATGACAAGGATATATGTTCTTACCAGTTGAAATTGGAATTTAGCAAATCATCTACTGTTGAAAGTCCAGCTGATAAAGCAAAAGTGCACCACATTCACTAAAGTCGAACAAAAAAGCTAGTAATGAAGCAATTGCTACTCGAAGAAATGGGCTCCATTTGGGTTTTATGCAAAGCAATACTGGCAAAGTCATGTTTACCCAAAATAGATCAGTAAGCATAAAAAGATTTGAACTGTAGTTTAATACAAACTACCAAATACTAGTTTCACCATACAGGATGAAAAGTAAAAGACAAGTTGGCAACGGGATTAAGTCCAAGCTTCAAAGTTGAAATAAATACTCACATCATTCTCAGTGTCCTAGGTATAGCTAACAAGGCTTGTAAGTGATTTCCTGGACATCTCTGGAAAGACTGCAGCTGGCCATTCAAAGAATAATAAGCTTGTCATGACAAATAACATATACAGAAGATATAAAATACATCATTTAAATTAGAAAAATCTTTGGTTAATCTTTAAAAGACATCAGATACTATAAATTGACACTACCATTAACGCCAGTCCTGGTATAAATGTGCTGTATCTCTCTTTCTATTTAAAACTTTGCCTGCTAAGATTTTATGATTTATCTTATCATACTATTCCCCAACTCCCAAGACGAGGCTTTATTTTACTACTGACGAAGTATTATCCATGATAAAATATGATGCACTGAACAGTTTTACTGGTTATCGCAAGGACACATTGATCCTACCTCCGCAATCTACGGTAGTCTCTGTTACCAATGAGTAACAAGAATATCAAAGTCCAGTAATGGACTCTAAAGTATAAGGCTTAGAGGCCAAGAAGAAGGAAATGCAGACCCCTCTCATTCACAAGAAACCAGAATACTACTGACTCTTTTTGTAGTACTTTTCTCCACTGATACTGTAAGTATATAGGCTGGGCGGTTATACATAATTTTCCAAAGGGCTGTAAGAACATGGTTTTACTGATGCAATTTAAAACTTACAATAGCACGCTCTGCAACCAGATATCGTGGAAACTGTCTTAGAGTTCCTTCAATGTCACCACTCTCCTTATAGTATTCCCTTATACTTCTTGTAGCATCCTTTTGTATTGAAAATGTGGCAGTTAAAGAACACAAAAAGTGTAGCATGTCAACTATGCTATTCAGCATGTAACCTTTTTGTTTTAATATATTTAAGGATTAATGCATCACTTTAAAGGAAATAGAAAGGATATCTCCTTCTCGAGGGTCAAGAATCATGCTACAGGCAGATTGCCATTCTCCACGTAGCAATGCAGCTCCAATGCGATGAGTAGGTATAGAACTGCTTCCAAACCGCTGAAAATATCATATAATGAACAGAAATGCCCCAAAATTTATAAGTTAAATCAGTAAAGGACAGCAATGTAGCTAGCTCGTTTCTAACATATAGCGTCGATATGAGATAGAGAAAGGCAGATTGCAATCTATCATGCTTTCTTTTATCAGGTGAAGCTGACCAGCATACTCATTAAAGTGATGTCCAAGAAAATGAGTACATTTGGTCAACTAAGATGTTTTGTAAAGTTCTTTATTATTTTCTATTTTTTGAGACTTCAGCGTGAGGTTCAAATCACCTATAGAAGCAAATAAGCATTTCTTCTTCTTTTTGTTTAAAGTGATTTATGAGACTTCATTTATATCAGTGTGAAATCCAAATGACCTGAGTAGATACAGTAGAAAATATCTGCTTAATAGGAGTGTTGGTCCAGATAACGGCAAAACAAAAGACTAGAGAGGGGCATGTGAATAGTCTTTTACAACTTTTGTCGATAAATACAGTTTCTCAGAAACCTGGGAGGTTTCTGATACTTAAATTCAGAGCGCGGAAGACTTTAAGATAGGTACGTGTAGAAACAATAAGTAAGTGTGTGTGC
>JAYMSO010000058.1:0-13901 GCA_036897175.1 Plantago depressa | reverse complement strand
CTAATGAGAATTTCAGCCATTCTTTTTCTCTCTTTTTTTGTTGCTTAGTTTTACCTATTCTAGTTTCGCAACCCAAGTTTATAACCAAACTAGCTGTATAATTTTCACAAGATCAACACTCTAATTTTGTAGTCAAACAAGCAGTATAATTCACGAGGTCAACATAAAAAGCATAAAGAATCCAGATGAATATGAGACTAAGTCAGTTGCTTGTTGCATGGAGACGTTCCATAATTCTTTGATTATATAGTACAGTATTATGTTGACAAAATCACCAACCTAATTGCAAACTTGTTCGTCAAGCTCAAGAATTCAATGTTTACCAATGTTATTTAACAGTCCATTGCTAATTAAACAGTCATTCTTCTTTCATTGAAATTTCACAAAGAATTGTAAAAATTTAGTGTATTGGAACCAAACATGGAGGGTAGATTGATGGTAGAAGCAGCTCGTGACGGAAAATTCGAAGTTCTTGAGAAGATGCTGCAGGAAAGTCCAACCATCCTTGCTGATATCAAGATCATATCCTTGGAAGAATCTCTCCTGCACGTCGCAACAAAGTCAGGACAGATCAGTTTTGTGCACGAGTTCTTGAAAGTTGATCCTGATGGTGCTGGAGAGTTTGACAAGGATGGTTTTCGCCCTCTGGATATAGCTGTGATAATGGGGAACTTGGGGATGGTAAAAGAGTTGCTTTCTATTAACAAAGATTTGGTTCGACTCAGAGGCAAAGACCGGAGGACTGCCCTACATTACACGGCTATGAAGGGCAGGGTGGACATTGTAGATGAGTTGCTGATTAGTTCTCCAAATTGTATTGAAGATGTCACGGTTCATGAGGAAACTGCACTTCATCTTGTGGTTAAAAGCTTCCAATTTGATGTTTTTGCTACTCTGTTGAAATGGATCGAACAACAAGGGAGAGAAGCGATGATCAATATGGGAGATGGAGATGAAAATACTGTTATACATCATGCTGTTTTGACTAAACAGCATATGGTATGTATCTTTTTCATGCTGTGATCATATCTTTGCTGTCAAGTTTTGAATAAATATATTCATACCTACTGTTTTTGCAGTGTTTAGAGCTGCTACTCGGTGAAAACTCGACCTTCAAGGGGACGGTCAATGTAAATGCAGAAAACGCGAAGGGATTGACTGCATTGGATATAATGGAACTTATGATACAAGATTCATATGATGTCAAGGTCATGAAACTGTTACAGATACAAAATGGTGTTGTACTAAAACCGGACATGTCGACGTTTAAACAGGAAACTAGCTCAAAGCGAATCAAGCAAGCCCTAGAACCGGCACTTTCAAAGAATTGGTTTGAATACTTCAAGTTCCAGGAAGAAAGAGATTCACCAAGTAACACGCGCAATGCTCTGTTAGTAGTAGCTGCACTAATTACTACTGTTACCTTTCAAGCCGGTATGACTCCTCCAAGTGGCATTTTCGATCCAGTATCAGACACTTCCAATCTAAATAACTCTCAGCCTAGAACTCGTATAGGTCCTGTAGGAGGTTCTGCTCTGGCTGCAGCTTCAGCAATTTTTGGCTCTCATGCTTCGTCGTATCTGTTTCTGTTCACCAACTCATTGGGACTCACTGCTTCAGTGTGCATAATTATCTATCTCACAGCAAGATTTCCATTCCAGAGGGAACTGCTTATATCACTTTACTCTATGATGTTTACTTACGGCGTTGCTGTCAATACTATCATCAAGGGACCAGAACCGCGAACACAAGTTTATGCTCTTATGACACTGGCGTTTATTTTCCCTTTCCTTCAGAGATGGATACCACGGTGGGGTAAAAAAACCTGGAGAATGTGGAGAAGAAGAACTATTAAACACCATGTTGCGTTGCCTTCATAAATTATTGATATATAGTTCCATATATCGCCATGCTTATAGAGATTAAATAAAGTTGCATGAATTTTCTGTTTGTATAAGTCAGACAACTCATGCACTGTTATAAGATAGATTGTGTAACATAACCATAACAAATTCTCTCAACTGCTTCAAAGTATAACGAAAATTTCGTTCATGAGACTGAGCTACTTCCAGAAACATTGATCCTGCATGTTCTTATATTGAGAGAAGGAAATAAGTCACGCTAATACACCAAGCTTCAATCGTAAACTGTACAGTTATAGACGCAGTAGACAAATGATCACAATGGCATTTACCTGAATTACTGAAACAACGTGCTAGCCACAGACAGTTGTACGCCTTCAATGTTCTTCAACTGCAGGACAAGAAGATGAGAAAACTATAATTAAAGAAGATAGAGAGAAAAAGAGGAATGTAAGCTAATCATACAAGAGGGCTAAATAACTCACAAAGATCATTTGCTATTCATCTGAAATCTGCACTTATTCTGAGTGCTGGAATATGGGCAATTTTGTGCCATTCTGGGCCTGTTCCTGGTGCACATCTTTCTCCCAGTAAGGGGCAATCAATAATTTGCAGTTTCTGCAAATTCTTGAGAGATTGCATTGCTTTAGCCGACGGGAAATACATAAGATTGTGGCACTTCCAGATACTGATGGTCTGAAGGGATTTTATACTACCCAACCACTCTGGAAGATTTAACAACCCATTGAACTCAAATATTGACAAATATGTCAATGAATAGAATTGGAGTTCTTGTGGCAAAGATGTGAGCTTTGGCCATCCATACAAGATCAGAGTTTCTAGAGATGCAAAGTGATGTCCGAAATCATCATTTCCATCAGAATTTTCAGCACAGAACCAGGGGAAGTATTCAAGATCATTTGAGAATGGGCCTAGTACTAGCTTTCTTAGTCTGGCCAAGCAACGCAGACCCTCTAGAAGAAGAAAGGAACAACCGCGTACTATAACATAGTCTAGTAAGGTGCAAAGTTCAAGACCGCTTGGTAAAGAATTCAGATTTTGACAATCTTCAATATCTAACCAGCGTAGAGATTGCAGTCCCCGTACATCTGGAAATTCCACAAGGTCCGGAAGACCAACTACTCTCAAATCCTGAAGCAACTTGAGGTTCTCTATCCCAAACGGAAGATAGGTTACACTGGGACAGGATTCAATACTGAGATAGCGGAGGGATCTCAGGCGATGGATATCTGGAAGCATGACAAGATCGGAGCAGTATTCTATGCGTAGACTTTCAAGTGATTCAAGCATTCCAATATCATCTGGTAGTAAGAACAACTTCCTGCAGAATGTTATCCTCAATTTCCGAAGAGATGTTAAACTTCTCATACCACGTAGATCATCTAGATCACCACATAGTGATATCGCGAGCTCCTCCAGATGAGGAAATTCCTTTATTCCCAAATGTGAACATTGTGATCTGTCGATGTCCAACCAGGCCTCTAAGAAGTCCATGCTGCTCAATTCAAGTTGCTTCAGTGCTGGAAACACAATGATCTCGTTAACAATATTATCTGTACCGGTGAGATAGTCCAAACCATAAAACTCATTTCCAATGACCAACACACTGCCCATACCATGCACCTTCGCAATCCTAAGACAAGGCAAACACCCAAGTGGGGGAAGTTGAGTACACATATCACAGTACTCGAATGCAATTTTTACTAGATGGCGGAGTAAAGAAGAGCAACCATGCCCCATGATCCAGGATGGGAAACTTGAAGCGTGATACCCTTCAATCTTTATACCTTTTATATTTGAGTGAGGCTGCATACATTCCAAGACATCCTCATCATTGACCTCGTCAGAATATGCTTCTTCTTCTCGTGAAGTCCAGTGATATTCCAAAGAATGGATATTTGGCTTCCCTTCCAGATTAGCTTCCATAGCTTCATCACCATCCTGAACCATTTCAAGGCCATAAATTTTCAAGGAACCACACAAGTTAGTCAGACCTTGGAGCTCATTTATTCCACATCCCTGCTCCTGGCTTACCACAAAGTAGGGTATAGATCGAAGACATGTTAGTTTCCCGATCCCAGGGAGCAAGCACTTGGGCTTATAACTGCCAGAGAGCTCTACATTTTGAATATAAAAATGTCTCAGGTTAACCAAATTTCCAAAATCCGCAGGTAAGATTTCCAAAGCATGAAACCTTAAGGTCTGCAAATTATAGAGTTTGGTTGAAGACTCAGGAACTCCTAGGTTTTTAGTTTCTGAAACATCAAGAAGTCGCATATGCTTCAACTTTCCAATTGATTTAGGAAATTCAAAGATATCACTGCTGCTTAGGACCAAAATACGCAGTTTCCTGAACTTTTTGAGCAAATCTCCATGTAAACCACCACCACCACCAAAAAACAGTGTTCGCAACCTTAGAGAGTTGACATTGGTCATCACTTCTAAAGTCCTTTCACCAGATATAAGAGATAAATTCACAACCTTAAAGTTCCCATTTACCTCGTCCCAGCTGTCTGTTAGTAAACAGTAGTTCTTGGATACATCCAAAGCAAGATCATGAACAAGATCATGCATCTTAAAAGTACTCATGTTACCATAGTCATCCTTTTTGTCTACTTGCAAAAGAGAGTTTTGCAGTAAGATGTTCAAATAATTTGAGCCAACATCCTCCATTTCTATGTTATTCTCCTTGGAGCAATTGAGAAAACCTTGAGCTATCCAAAGTTGAATTAGCTTATCCTTTTCCATGACAGAGTTCTTTGGGAAAAGAGAACAGAAACCAAAACATTGTTTCAGAGACAAGAAAGGCAAATGGTTGTAGCTCAGCCTTAGCGATGGTAGCACTGTATCTTCACCCACCGATGAATTCCATAGTTCACTTCTTTCAATACTCGACCACTCCCTTTCATCTCTTTTAGCATAAAGCACGCCCGCCAGAGCCTTTACTGCTAATGGCACGCCGCCACACCTACTCAGAACTCTTTTACCAATGGACACCAATTCTGGAGCCTCTATGGCGCCACTATCAGCAAACGCAACTCGACTGAACAAGATCCAACTCTCCTCATCCGACAGTGTATCAAGACAGTATGTCAGACATGTCTGCATAGTTAAACAAACATCTTCACTACGAGTAGTTATCACTATTTTGCTTCCACTTGAACCGCCAACCTCTAGCAAACAACTCCTCATCGAATTCCATTTGGTTCGATTCTTATTCCAAACATCATCAAGTACGAGCAAGAATCTCTTATTACCGATCATCCCTTGGAGTTTCTTCACCAATGCTTCCCTGTTTGTCATATCAGACCGTGATTGTGTCATAGCTTCAACCATTTCATTCAAAAGCCTATCCACGCTAAAGTTATCAGACACGCAAACCCACAGCCTGTGATCAAAGTTCCTCACAACCTCATCATTCTTGTAAACTAACTGTGCAACAGTGGTCTTCCCCTGACCCGGCATCCCTACTATGCCAATAACCGGTAACTCCTCCTCATCCTTATAATTCACTAACCAACCCACTATGCTCGATATGTCCTTACTCCTTCCCACAATATCTGAATCATCTACAAACGGACCTGTTTGCACGATCTCATCAAGTCCTACAGGTGCATTCACAAACTCAGCTCCTATAAGCCCAATACCACTTGCTTCATGGTTAAGTTCATCTAACAGTTTATTGATATTCTTGATCTTGGTCCCCATTTTACGATGGAAAGCAAGTGGGTTCGAGGAAGAAAAGAAATTCCGTACCTTGTTGCGCTTTGAGTCCTCGACCAAACATCTTCACTACGAGTAGTTATCACTATTTTGCTTCCACTTGAACCGCCAACTAATCAACACTGATGGCTCTGCCCTGGGATCACCTGGACATGCTGGTGTTGGTGTAATTGTTAGAACAAATAATAATGTCTTTGTTAAGGCTGCTGCAGCTTACTTAGGCATTGTGGACAATAACTATGCTGAGCTAAAAGCTTGCCATCTACGATTGAAAATGGCTATTGATATGAATTGGGATTCAGTGGAACTTCAATGAGATTCTAACTATGTGTTTAAATGTATGAACAGGCTTCAAGCTCCGAACTGGTATCGTCATGGACTAGTGGAGACACTTAGGAAGATGAAGAATCAGATAAAGAAGTGCAAGATATCTTTTGTGTACCGTGAAAGCAACAACGTGGCTGATCTTTTGTCCAAGTTGGGAAGCGGTAGTGATGTAGTTAGTGAAGTTATCTCTAGTTGTGTTCAGTTTAGACCTAGTTTAGTTGTTTGGGACTTCTACCCTTCGTGGCTCTTATCTTTTGTCTGTAATGACTCGTGCATTGCTATCCCTCATTTAGTCTCTAAGCGAGGATAGTTTATCGCTTTATCTTTATCCTAATGCATGTTTACTTTCAAAAAAAACCAACCAGACGCTTTCGGTTTTCGCCAGTTTTACTTTGTCAAATCATGACCTTGTCTTTATTCTCCTTGATCCAAAGAAATATCTAGATTCCACTGTATTTAGATTTTATTTATTGAATAGGTTATGAAATAGAAATTTTGATTATAGATTAAAAAATTAGTGTTAAAAATAGTTTAGCGAATGAGTGGGAAAATGCGATGATTTGCTCTAATTTGTGCTAATACTTGAACCTGTGACAAAAATATACCACTTGTCATTTTTAACCAACCAGACGGTTATTACGTCCTCTAAAAGTTTCTCTGACTAAAAGACTCGTTTTTCGCTCAAAATGTTGTCGTCGGCTAAGGATCCGGATATAGACGGAAGAATCAGTAAAGCTAGGCAGACGACAGAGGAAGCTTCGAATTCGGTGGAGGATCGAATGGGCATTGAAGAAGAAGGATTGGGGGTTAATCCTTGGAAAAGACCAAATTCTTAAATACAAGCTCAAGAATGCAACAAAACAACATGTATTTTGATAGTTGGCTTATACTTGGACAAAAAGATCAGCTTCCCGGATATTTCAGGAAGTAGACAAAAGGATCCGTTAATTCCTTTTCTTCCCCTTTCAAATGGGGAATATCAGGAATTCACGGATTTATGGGAAAAAGCCCTTATAGTTAACACTGTCGGAATCAATAGAACTTATATATGGGATAAGATAAAAATATGAACTGAACATAAAGGACAAAGGAAGAGAAAATAGATGTACTTACTGTATATCTATGAATGTAGAAGCGGTCATTATTTTATAATAGTTGTGTCTTGCTATTTATACTACTAGATGAGCTAAACTTAAGTAAGGCTAGAATCAATTAATTTATATCTTTTCCAAAATGGTCACAATCACAGATTTTCCAATATCAATTCCATCAGAAATCCTTTCAAATTAAGTTGCCAACCTGTGCCATAATTGATTTGTTTCTTCTCTTGATGATATAGCTGCTGGACTTGAGCGTATTTCGTTCGAATCATTTGAGTCATCACAATTCTTCTCTAGGATATACAGAAACATCTAAATGGTTTGTGGAAACTTCAAAACCCAATAGATGTAAAGGTTTTTATGTTTTGAATATCGCCTCTTTGGATGATTACATGATTGCTTTAGCTGGAGGACCTTGGTTCTTGTTTGATCATTATTCGGCAATTCAAAAGTGGCGTCCTTGGTTTAAAGCAGGACAAGGTCTTCTGGATACTATTGCCAAACCTTATGTTAGAAGGAAACAAAACAACAGGAATAATCAAGGTTCTGGCAATGAAAGAAGACCTAATGCCAGGAGGGAAGAAGAGCAAGGTCATAATAGCAATCATTATGGAATGAACAATCATCGCCAAACAAACAGAGAAGTTGGAAATTCTGGTGTTCAAATCAACAACAGATATTTGATAGCTTGCAAATTGAGCAAAAAGAGAATGTGGATTTGGACGACATTGATAAGACAATTGGGCTAGAGGGCCAAAGGGGTAATATTGTTCAAACGGAAATTGGCCCAACTGAACAATTTATTTTCTTCCGACAACCAAGAATGTTTCAAAGAAAAATAGGCCCAAAAAATTCAGAAGAGTAGAAAGACCTGATCCATTTGGGATTAGGAAGAAGAAAAATAATCGAAATTCTTCTGGGAATATGACAAAGGAGAATGTTAATAATCATTCTCGGAACCAAGTTGATATTCCTGTCTCTAGTATCTTGAATAATTTTAATAATGATCTTAGAAATGGTACACATTATATTCTGATAGAGACAAGGATTGTAATCCTCAGTTAAACATTAATATGGAACAAAACACTGACGAATTAATGGTTTTTTCTAACATACAGCATGCTGCACTACATTTTAATACTTTAATGTATTGTACCATACAACATTTAATATATACGGTACAACCATGATACAAATTTAAAGTATCAATAGAGAAAACCGGAATTAATGGATGCTAATGAAGGCTGCATTGATAAAAGCAAATCTGCGATTTACCCAGAGCAGTTAATGAGCTCCACTCAACGGACTAATTAATCAGAATAAAGAAGCTGAAACGCCTCCTAATAGGGAGTTAATTGCTAATGATAATGAGACAATTGATAAAAATACAAATTCTGATGATTTAGTTTACACTCTGATCACTCAACACTCTGCACACACTTGTCACTCAGAAGAATTCCCAAAGCAAGTTTCTTGTGATGAACAACAACATTAATCCCAATCTTAATTTCCCAGCAAATGTCGAACCAAGAAACTCTACAGATGGACTTGGATCAACTAGCAGCGCCTCAGGAAACAGAGCCAGAGAATGTCTTGTCACAGAGCTCTGGTCAGACAACGCATGCAGGAAGGTTTATTCAGATATATAGGATCGATGCAAGTTCCTCTAAACCACCATGAAATCTTGTTTCATCTTAATTATTCAACTTCTGATCATCGGCCTATTTTGATTGATACTCAGGATGTTAAAATTCACAATAAAAAGTCTTTTAGGTTTGAAAACATTTGGACTCAGAATCATGTGATTAAGGACAATCTGGATTTTTTTTGGAATGCTCAGAACTTCAGAACTAAAAGCATTCCTGAAATCTTTGCTAATTTAGGAGTTGTTGCTCAGAAGTGGCCTTTAAATAAGTTTAGTGACCTCATTTTGCAGATTAAAAGACTTACTAGGGAACTCAATGAAATTGAGCTTCTTGTTTGTAGGAACCCTAGTAAATTTGGCCCTATAGAGGAGAGTTTAAAGAGGAAAATCAATGATATAAATCTTCAAAAAGCTCAGTTTTGGGCTCAGAGATCCAAGAACAATTGGATTAAATTTGGGGATTCAAATTCCAAATTTTTCCATGCCATGGCTTCTCATCAGAGAAGGAGGAATCATATACATGGTATTAAAGATAATAATGGTGATTGGATCTCTAATTCTCAGGATATGTGTAATTTGTTCTCTGACTTCTTTGCTAATCAAAGTCAGACAATTTATACTGACTTGTCAAGGTTTAAGGACATCATTACTCCTCAATTATCTACTCATGATAATGATAGGCTCCTTCAACCTATTTCTGAGGAAGAAATTCTCCTTGATGTTAACTCCATAGGGCCTGACAAAGCCCCAGGACCTGATGGCTTGAATGGTCTCTTCTTCCAAAAGTATTGGAGTATTATTCTAAAGCATCAAGTGTGTCTCCTGATTAAAAGTTTTTTTCAAACTGGTATCCTTCCAGATAAACTTAATGAAACTCTTTTGGTTTTAATTCCAAAATGTGATAATCCTCAGGAAGTTAGCTAATTTAGACCTATTAGTCTTTGTAATGTGTGTTACAAAATTATTACTAAAATCATTGTGCAAAGACTGAGACCTTTTATGAACAAGCTTATTTCTCCTTACCAGAATGGCTTTGTTCCTAACAGGCAAATCAGAGACAGCATCATGCTTGCTCATGAGATGCTGCACACTATGAATAAGAAAAAGAAGTCCAAACAACACTATCTAGCCCTTAAAATTGATATAGCTAAGGCTTATGATAGGATTGAATGGGACTTCCTAATCTTAGCTCTTGAAAAATTTAATTTTCACCCTTGGCTAATAAAACTTATTTATGCTTGCATCTCTACTGTCTCTTGTTCTGTCAAAGTGAATAATGAAGTTTCTAAGGTGTGGAAACCCTCAAGGGGTCACAGACAAGGGGATCCTTTATCTCCCTTTCTGTTTATTTTATGCCAAGACTTATTCATCCATCTTCTTGCTAAAGAGGCAAGCATAGGTAACTTTGATCTTCTGAAACCTAGCTTTAATAGTCCTCCTATTCCTATACTTAGCTTTGCAGATGATTGTATGGTCTTCTGTAAAGCTAATAGGAAGTCTGTGTCAAACCTTAAGAAATACTTTAATTGGTATTCTAAGGCTGCTGGTCAAGATGTGTGCTGGGGTAAATCAAGGATCATTTTCTCTCCCAATACACCTATTCATCTCAGACAAAATATTACCTCTGATTTGCAGGTCATTCAAAATAAAAGAAAAGATAAATATCTTGGTATGCCTTTCTTGATGGGAAGGAGTAAAACTGATCTCTTCTACCACATAGTGGATAATCTGAGTAATAAAATCAATAAGTGGTACACTAGATTCTTGTCTTATGCTGGCAGAACTATCCTCATTCAATCTGTGTCTAATTCTATTCCTGCTTATGCTATGGCTTTCTCTAAATTACCAAGATAGCATTCAAAAAATGGATAAACTTAATAGGAATTTTTTATGGAACCATTACAAGGAGGGTAAGAGGAAGCCTAGAATTTCTTGGAGTGTCACTTGTACTCCTAAAAGGAATGGAGGTTATGGCTTGAGAAACTTGAAAGTTCTCAATAGAGCTTATAATATGTAGGTTATTTGGAATCTAATTGATAGACCAAACACTCTTTGGGCTAGAACTTATATGTATAAGTACTATCGCAATGGTAATATTTGGGAAGCCATTCCTAAGCCACATCATAGCTGGCTCTGGAAGAGCATTTTGAAAGAAAAAGACACTCTTAGGCAGCTTATATTCTGGAAATTAGGAAGGGGTAATAAGATTAACTTTTGGTATGATGAGTGGATCCCTGGCATAAGACTAATTGATTATACTAATGATGCTGTTGACTATAACTGCAAAGTGAGTGATTTCATGATTGATAATTCTTGGAATATTGATAAGCTTAGAGGTTGTTTACCTGAGGATATTGTTCTCATAATCATTCCTCTCTACTTTGATAAGTTGAAGGAGGATAAAATCATCTGGCCCTATAGTAAGGATGGAAATCTGACTATTACGAGTGCATATACTGCTCTCATTAAGGGTGATTTCAATCAGCCTAGTTGGCCTTGGAATAGAATTTGGGAGTTAGATGTTTTTCACAAAATAAAGTTCTTTCTTTGGAATGTTATTCATGAGGTATCCCATATGCTGTCACCTCTATTTCCTTCATTCACAGCTCCTTCAAACTGCAAACACACCAGAACCAAAACATTATTTCTTTAATGTTGAGGCGAAGATTCGAACCCAAATCTGTACGTGAGGACAACCTGGTAAGCTGAAGAAGCAGTTCCAAAAGTGAACCCATACGGAAAATCGTTCCGGGTGATAGAAGTAGTAACCATGTCTAATGATTCCCCATTGAAAAAGATTAAACATGACAAAAAGAAGCAGAGCAAAATTGTTGCATCCATGTCATGAAACTACAATTAGTCTGTGATAACATACTGAGAAGAAGTTGTATATAAAGAAATGAGTGAATGATGGAAGAGGAAGAATTTTAGAAGCAAAGACAATTAGAAATACTAAATGTTAGCGGCAAAAGAGATCCTTAAAAAGTAGTTGTTCGTATGTAACAGTCTTGTGGAAATGGAAGTTTGGCAGTATGTTAAGTAATGTTTGCATTTTGCTTACACGACATCATCTATTTATACTATGTGTTATAGCAGTACGCCAGTACTGTGTACTAGTACTGTAATCGTTGTCAACTAATTTCTCGTTGGTATCATTGGAACATGATTTTCGAACCAAATTGAATGTTCAAATTGGTGATTCGTAACTTAATGTGAGACTGTACAACTTTCTCCAATCTTTAAGTTGACCTAATTTTTGTCATTGCAATTAATTTCCCTTTAAATTCAAAGTTAATAGATTAAAGGGTAATTTAAGTCGTCGCGAATAGAGAATAATTAAATTATAAATATGATTTTTTTAGTAAGTCATCTTTTATGTTCAGATCGATTAGAATATGATGGAGTTAATGAATAGTGAATATAGTGAGATGAGTATGACCTTTGGTAATATTTGAATTTTAACGTAAAAGAATAAACAACTTGGTAAATATTTAACGGAGTTGGTAAACTAGGTTCCGAATAAAAGGAAAATTCTACTCTCCAAAGAAAAATCATACTAAGATTCACTTGGTGGAAAATGGATTCGGACTTAGGTGATACCACATGTTTATGGTGGGCCTCATTGCACAAAACTTGGAATCGGAGGTGCTGAAACATATTTCCTATTCTTAATACTTCAGACCATCTCACTCTGTGCCACGTCAACATTCCATTCACTGCAACTCTCTGAAATTTTATACTTCAACAGTTGAGACCCAAATTTATTTTCTTTTCACATAATTTCTTTCAACCGTATCCACCATATACCCCCTTTACATCGCACTCCACTTCATAATTAATCATTTTTATGGGACAAACTAATTCACATATCAATCCCCCAAGAATTCGATCTCTGTCTTTCGATTTTATACTTGGTTAATTACTTGTATTTATCGAGGCATATCACTATGAGAAAAATTAAGGGGAACAATATAGATGTTTTCGAATTTAAGCGGTACATGAACGAATTCATAATATTTTTATACAAAAGAAATAAAAAGCAGTGCGCATTAAGTATTATCAGCTTTATAAAAAACAAAGTGTGTTAGTTTTAGTTTTGACGTAAGACTAATAGATAAAGTGGGAAAAAAATTTCAAAAGTAGATTGGTGGAATGTGTGGCACCATAAGAATTGTAATTGTACGATTTAGTAGCAAACAAAAACCACTTAAAATTCCCAGGTGAAAATCCTCACTGGAACATGGAATTAGACAATTAGTAGATTAACTTCGCTGTCAAAAGCTTGAGTCTTTGTAATCAGAGAGAGAGAGACAGGTTTGTTGAGGTAAAGCTTCAGTTTTTATTTTTTTTTAGAGAGAGAGAGGAAGATGAAGGAACAGAGAGATTAGAGAGAAGGAAGGAGGAGGGAGAGTGTGTGCTGGGTGTAGAGGGTATTTATTGCGGACGTCAAAAATGGTTTAGATCGGATTGAATTTCTTTTCTCTCTCATTTCATTCCTTCTTCAAACTCTCTCTTTCTCTCACTACAAAAACGAAACGAAGTCAAATCTTCTTCTTCTCTGTGGACGCAATGCTATGCTATGCTATGTATGTATGCACATACTTATACTATGTATGCACATCATCCTCGTCTCCTAATTTGACAGAATTGCCACTGGATTTATCAGTGACCTCTAACGAACATAACAGGACTCTATGAGTAACATTATTTTTACACAGTAATCCCGAGATGAATCGGCACCTTTGTTTTATCGTTAGAGTGGTTTACCACGTGTCGTTCATGTGAACGTCAACTGCATTTACCACTCGCTCGCCTTTTAGGTCACGACGAGTAGGATTAGAGCTGGAAAACGGGCGAATCGATGCATTTCGAGCAACGTGGCACTTTTTCCCTCGTTTTAGATAAAGTGGAGGATCTGATTTTCAGTTAATACTTGAGAATCTAATACCATGTTGTTTATTGGGTTGTTTGATCGCTTTGAATTAGATAATTTAACATTTATAGGATTCTTTTGTCTCGTTGTTGTAGTGGACGTAAATGATCTTACATATAACATTTTTACAGGATAAGTACTGACAAGCATGATTGACATCTTTTTTTTGTCGCTATAATGTTTTACCACGTGTTATTTGTGATGAGTTAGTGCGACATGCCACATTAAGTATCTAGGTCATCTTTTATATTATAACGAATAAGATTACAACTTGATGTTCTATGCTAAAA
>JAYMSO010000057.1:0-14003 GCA_036897175.1 Plantago depressa | reverse complement strand
TCTTCCGTACTATCCTTTACCTATTCTTCTCCTCGGGTCCTAGGATTAATTAGATAAATAAAGCAGGGTTAAGTGGACTGGACTTCTTTCTCTTCGAATATAAATACTATAAGAGGAAGCTTAAGACATTACTGTTTGTTGAGTATAATTGACCAAGCCAAGCATAGACTAGACTAATTATTATAATAATTATATACATTTCCATTTGTTTCTTTCGTTTATAATTCATTGTAAAGTAATTTTCTTGCCCTTTCCAAGAATTCCACGAAGTAATATTATAAGAATAAGTATTAAGTATGTATGGTCTGCAGTCTTTCTAAATCAATATATACCATACTTCAACCATACTTCAGTTTCAAAACTAACTAGACTTGATGCACCAAATTAATAAGGTTAATAAAACAAATAAGGGTTCGTTTCCACAACTAAGATTAATGACTAGGATATACCCGTTTTTCCTTTTCTTTGCATTTCGCATTAATTTGAATTAGGTGACAAGTCATTTCGTAGCAATATCTTCGGAGTTCACTCACAACTGTACCGGCATTAGCCTATGATCTTCCAAGCAAAACAAAGACCTTCTACAAACAAGTCAGAGCCAAGAAAGAGCCATGCCTAGCCCAGGACAGATCTGCGACCATATCCCATTTCAGATACCTAAGTGGTCTAGACAGCTGTTCTCGAGCAAGCAATAGTGTCGCACTTGCAGATAATGAAGGTCTTTTCGGGATCATTTTGGGTACAACCCGCCTGTACGCAATGCCTTGAGTGCGTCTAAGGTTCGGTTCAGGTGACACGTTGGGTGCTAGTACCGGTGTTTGCTATTGTAAATGGTATTTATTGTTGGGTGCCATGCCTCGCTTCTAAATTTAGTCGTTTTGGTCAGTCATTTCTGTACATGCATGTCCTGTACGGTGAACAAAAAGTATATCTGTTGGAATATGTAGTAGGTCCTTCTGGTTTATTTTGTTTTGTGGATCTAATCTTTATACTATACGCCCACCCCTAGGTCATTCCCGGAACTAAGTAGATAAGAAGTAGATAAGTATCTTTCTGCCGAGACGCAGCATGTTTTAATTTAATATGCATTATTGTGATTGTGGTATCCCAAGTGACAACTAACAAAAAAAAGGGGGGGGGAGAAGACAAATGCAAAACAACTATTCTTCTTTGACTACTTACTTAGACTTAATTTCAAATTACATTTCTTTATTTAAGCTATATTATAAGATACTATACTATAAAGATAAGGATTTTTGACCCGCGGAAGCCTTTTAAATAAAGGTGTCTATTGTTTTTATTTACTATATCACATTTTACTATATTCTCTTGAATTGAACATTTTCTCTAGAATCCCTGTTCTTTATTCTTGCACTAGTCCCTTTTTCTCTTTTCTTTAAGATTAGTCTTTAAGATTAGAGACAACTTCTTTCTTTTTATATTTCATACTTTATTAGATTCACCAATTACTATTCGCTTTCTGTAAACGTGGTTGGGTTTCTTCTTTTTAATCAATTAAAGCGTAATTCACGTGATCTTTTCTTAATATTTCATAAAAAATTTTTTTTATTAGAGGATTAAAGATATGCTTACTTAGAACTTAATTAGACTAAATAAATACTAAAACAAAGCAAAATAAAGAATGTGGAATTGCTTTCTGTACTATTTGCATCAAGGAGACCTTACTCCTCCACCAAGTCTTAGAATATCCTACCTCTATATTTTTTAGCTATACTACTTTTTAGGCAGTCCTTTATTTCTATAACTCAACTCTCTAATTTTCTAGGTAAATCGTTTCTGAGATGTATAGATAGATAGATAGATGTAGACAGATGCTTTTTTTTTTTTTTCGTTTTTATATATATATATATGCTTCGAACAAAACGTGTCCTTGTTGCTAGTCTAAGTAAATAAGTTGGAAATAAAAAAAACGAGAGACCTCTTTCGTTATAGCGAGTTAAAATAGAAAAAAGGAAATGTAAGTAACTTATATTAAGACTAGAACTAGTATATAGTATAGAGCGTGTCCTGTTATTATTATAAATATAATTATAAATACTACTTTTCACGTTTCGTTTAATAAATTTTAATAAATAAAGTCTTAATTAAGAAAGCTAATTACTGTCGATTCACGACCAATTAATTAATAATTGAGTTGCTGAAGTCATCTCTGCTTATTAATAAGTTTTGTTCTATGCACTCTTTTGGCAGTGTGAGAAATATTGACAAGGATTATAATGAATCCTGGTTAGTTGTGTTAGATGATTTAAAAAATATAAAATAAAGGCTTAGGTTAGAATTTCCCTATGTCCTTTCTCTTGTTGTATTATTTGTTTTATTGACGTATCTGGTTTACTTTATTAACTCTTTTTACACACCTTGAGCAGTGTTAGGTAAGAAAGCTTGCTAAGATTTTCTATACTATACTTTTTTTACCCCTTAATTTACTCATATTTAGTCTAGAGACAAGCCCACTAAGCATGCATACAACCTGTCAAACTCATAGAACAAGACGAAATCAATATAGGACACAAAAGTTTCTATATCTCAACAATATATTATATATGTTAAGGCTTCTTGGTTGTATCGAGTCATTACCCGTGTCATAAAAACTACCGCAGTCCTCTCAGATCTACCTCTTTTCATTTACAATCTGTATGTAAGCTGTCCCCTCTAACCAAATAACTAATGTGCTGACGTCTTAATTAATATTAATTAATTTGTGAGGATAGTTTAAGGAATCCCTGTTCTCTTTAATGCGTGCAGCAGAAATTACGGAAATGGAAGCTAGTGAAAAGTTTTTTACAAAAAATTAAACAGGGTGCCAGTATTGTCGTTGCAATAGTTTGCTTTTAGGCAAGTACTCTTTCTAAAATAAGGCTGTATAATATAAGAAAAAAGACAACTTAAAGCTAATATTACGTTAAACGACTCTTCTCTGTGCAAAAACTATCCCGGGCCTAATAAAGTATGAAATATAAATATTACGACATAGTTCTTTTTCTGAACAACCCTTTATTTATACATAAAGTAAACATCGTAAAGAAAAGTAAGTATGGGATAAAATTGGAGTTTATAGGAAAGTAAGAAAGAAGAAGGGGAAGCATAAGACTCGTAAAAACAGATAGGTAAAGTTGTGGAATTAAGTGTACAAACAAAAAAGGACTTCGAAGAAACACGTACAAGCAAGAGAGGGAAGATGCCAAAATCCTTATATTAAGTATTTTTTTACATTTCTACATTCTGCATAAAGATGTGCGAAGCCTGCACTTGCATTTTAATACCCTAACAAAAGTGTAGTAAGTACTACTATTATTATGACTGTGTTATAAAATTATGAATGAAAATGTAGCAGAGCAGAAAAGTAATTCAAGTTGTTTACTCCGAGATGAACTTGCCCGTCAATTAATACGCGTAATATACGATGATTAGAACAAGCAAAAGATGATGGGTTGGTTGGACGATCCCCTTTATCTTTCTTTCATTTGGGAATATGTATGAGAGATTAATTATTCTTATAAATGACTTGTTTGATGAGGAGAATCTATTCTTCTACTTTAACTGCAGGAAGAATCCTTTGGGAAAAGTACGGAATTGACATCTTATTTATAAAAATATTTCTACATAGTATATCCCCGTAGTATAACAAAAACAAATTCAATTAAGAAAAGAGCGTACTCACACACCTCTCCTAATTGTACTGGCCACTGGCCTAGGATGGATATACCTGTTACAAGTGTTTTATTTTCTTTTTGGAAGAGACCAGACAACTGAATATTTATAATTTATATATGGACATTATTGCTTAGCTGAGAGGATCTATTTTTTTTATTTTAGGTTAGGCACTTAGTACATTTCGACGTTAATTAATCGGTAGAGGGAAATATGAAAAATACTAGGGATCCATGATAGCTCCAAAAACCATAAAATTTTTATTTCTAAGATAGACATAAAACCTATTTGCAACTACGCGGCCTCATACACATTCTAGTACACGATCCCACCAAGCCTTTCCTTTTCGGTGGTAATGAATAAATAAAATAGTTTAAGAAATGTTCTAATCCAAGTATGTATTTCTTCCTTAATTAATTGTGGAAAAATGAAGTACTTTGCCAATTACTAGAAACGGACTTTTCTTCTTACTGGCCTGAACCCCACTACTACTGGCCTTTGAAGCCATAATCACCAATTTAAATTTAGAATTATTGACTAATGAACAACGGGAAACTGTCAATTTGTGATAACCTTGTTTTGTAAAGAATGGGTCCCTAACTTTAACTAGAAACGTCGATTAAAGGGGAAGAGTTGATGGCTTTATCTCGTAGGTTTTCCTGCTTTTAATTTTCTCTTTGTTGTATGTTGATTTTTTATTATCGCATCGACGGTATAAGTCCTTTTCTCATATACATAAATGCTTTGGGTTCAATATAGATAGGCCAAGAGATAGAAAGAGAACTGACGAGTCATACAAATAAAGCAAATAAAGACATAGGATATAAATAATATTATCTACTAGACTAAACCTGTATTATCCCAAGGAAACAACATATTCCAGAAGAAATACGGCAAGTACTCTTCCATGATCGAGCTTTCTTCTAACGAAGTGAATAGAAAAAAGAACGGAATAAAGACAACTAACACAAAACATTCCTCTAAAGACAAATACAATTAAATTAAATTTATGTGCTATCATAATAATATGTTGATCACTAATTTTAAGCCTCAAATATAAGTTCATGAGCTCGGTATGCTTCGGTTGACCTAGGCTGTGCACGGTTACGAAACTATTCGATTCAGGAACACCTGAGAAATACAGAGATTTATCTAACCCAGACAAAGGGTAGGGCTAGAAATGTAGTTAAAGTAAGTAATAAAGTAATTATTAAAAGACTTGACACAAGAACAACGGAAATATTATGATTTTTTTGTACATGTGGAAACCTTCTTTTACAGACAGATTCCGATATTTCTCTATATTCTATAATAAGCACTATATATAATAAGCAGGCCAGTTGATTGCTTCTTGCTTATGTTACTGCACATATGAGTGCTTGTCTCACTAAACGAATTAAGCTAATGACTTATTCCAAGAGAAGCCTTTGCTTTCTTATTATCTTGGTCATACATGACATGAGCTTATATACTTACTAAAATTAATGAAAAAAATCTTCCCGCCTTAGAAGGAATACTACTCTTCCGCAAAGATAAAAAGAAGAATCTAAGAAGACAGAAACACGACATCCTTGTGCTAATAAATAAGACAACCCAAAGCTTAATCCGACAAACCAAACGAGGATTGTTAATAGAACATATCAACAAGGAGGACTAGTAGGAATAGTAAAAGATAGATACCGCGCAACCAGTTCAAAAACCACGGTGCAAAAATATAAAAGGGCGTTAAGGGTGGGTGGTAAATAGAAACTTTCTTTCTATCTATCAATTCATAAGGTTTGTGGGTCCAGCACGTCTTGAGCCAATCTTTGCGAATAATTCTCAACTAAGTGCGTAAAGCAGATTATATGGGGTATATTGTGCAAGGAAGCTTTCATTTAGTATTTAGTATACCAAAATACCCATAAAATTTTTAGAGGAATTATATCTATATATAGCAGGGATATACAAAATAAACCCAGGAAAATCAAAACATACACACTTAACTGTAAGGAAATAATCCAGATTCAAAAAAAAAAGAAGAAATACGAAAAAGAACTGAAGTGGCATCTTTCGCTAAAGAAAAACTTACGGGTATCACAAAAAAATAGTTACTGGGCTATTAAGTATAAATTCTAAAAGCATACTTCTTTCAGGTAGGCATAAAGCACAGCATAGGTATTCACAGATAAGAATATTTATTATTCATCTTAGTGTACAAAGACTCTTTTCTTTACCTTGTTTTCCTTAATGCTTTAGGGTTTAGTTGCTAAGATTGGGGCTACTTTTTTCTTTCTGCACCGAAGATATTTTGGATTGGTTGTGTATTTTTTTTATCCTCAATAGCACAATAATCTTTAAGCATCCTTGCTTGCACCATCAATCGATCAAAAAGGAAAGAAATGTTGTATATATATATTCATATGGTACAAAACCCTTATCTTATTAGTACAAAATTAAGTGATAGCGTTTCCTATAATCCTATAACTGTAAAATGACTTTTACAATGTCACATTATTAAATAGAGAAATTTTTTATACTCACTCACCGATAATCTTTCTTTTCTCAAAGCATAATAAATAACAGAATTGCATGCAACTAAAACTAAAGTAAACAAGGTAGGGTAGGTGTATGTACTAAGGAAGTTCTTTTCTTCCATATAATTCTCGGAGATTGGCTAAAAGGTAAGAAAGAGTTCTTTCCAAAGCAAAGTGTTCAGCCTCTGTCACAAATAAGATCTGACAAGACTGGCTCTTCCGTACTATACTTTACCTATTCTTCTCCTCCTCTTAATAGCATTTGGAATCTTTTTTCGGTTATAAAAAAGTACTTGTTTGTATTGTAACAAAAAAAGATAACTCGGCATTAAAGCGGGAAGTCGACATTTTACAACAAGTCCAAGTTTTTCTATTTCGAGTAAAAAAGTTATTTAGTGATTAAATTCTTTTCGTAGATAGGTATAATATAATAAATAGGTAGAACCATAAACTAGGATATTCCCCCTTAGGCAGATTTCGTTTGCTGTCCTTCTGGGTGAAGTCACACATCAGGATCATTTCTCCTTGTATTAATTTTTTTTAATTGAAGTTTCCCAAAGAACTCTGACTTTTTCCCCTAAGAACTATGTCTTTTTCATGTTATATTTCACTATTTCTTTAAAGATCCAATATCTTTTTTCTTCTAGCCATGTGCAATATTGCAAATAATATATAATCTTTCGGAACAACTTGGATTACTTCTGCGTCCTTTCTTATATTTATCTGGCTATTTCTCTTGTCTAACGGATTAGGGGTAGAGATATATAATAAAGCGTATAAAAAAGTCTTTACTCTGATAGCTGTTTTCGCATGTCAAAAAATCAGAGCAACTGATTATTCTAAATCTAAATGAAGAAGTAATTGTATACATACATACGCAAAAGAGGAGTTCATTTTAGAGGACAACAGGTACAAATCAGGTACAAAAAAAGGCATTGTTACATACCAGCAAGTGAACTAACTAACTAACTAAGCACAAACTAATACCAAGCCTATTCCTAGTCTTTTCTTGGTGTAATTATAAAATTTATTTTTAGTAACCCTACGCTTTCTCTCTATAATATCTCAGAAGTTCACAACTCAAATTCATTTAAGAAAGAGAATGGGCTTTGTCTGTCTGTCTATTAGTAAGTTACCTCTTATCTTAACATAAATTATTGATACTGCAGAAAAAATTCCACCAGTACTAATTTAAAAATACGTGCAAGTGCTAGATATTTCTACAAGTCTCCAAGTAAAGATAAATAAAAAATCTAAGGGTATAAAAAAATCTATATTGTCTACCATCGTGTACAAGAAACCTTAAATTTTGTGTTATTGTTGGGGAAATGGTATGATCCAAAAAGAGATATTCACTGTATGATATTTTATTTATTCTCTGCACCGAGGGTGAATTTATTTGATAATATAGTTGTATGCTACGATGTCTCCTTATCACTGAAATTTATGTCTTTGTCCTCAATTATTGAAAGCGTTTCCCTGGATGGATACTTTCCCAACCCTTCCCTTAATAGCATCATAAATCTATACTTTTGACTCTTGTTCACCCTAGAAAGTACTAGAAAGTATAATATTGTACTCCCCAAACCAAATAAAGAAATAATAAATAATAATGTATTACATTGTAATTAGTCCCAAATATCATCAAGAAACGCCTTTCTCTTTCTTTCCTAATTTGCCAAGAGAACCTAAATTCATTATAGAGAAGTTCCTATTATGTTATGATTCTGGGATGCAGGCAGTGTGTTTCCTGGAAAAAGCCTTGATTGTTTGATTGAAAGTCTCCTTTTCTTTTCATGGATCTTGTTGAAAACTGCTACTTTGGAATATGTATTTGTCTTTTTACCCTGATTTTTCAGGTTTTTACTGAAATGAAATATAGTTTTTTTTTTACATAATTTCGCTTTGGATAAATAATAAAGAATATATATAGCACACACATCCGTAAATTGTACATTACTTCTATTCTATTTCTCTATACCTGGCTTAGGTAGTGTATCCAAAAAGACGTGAAGCCTGAGTCGATTATTACTACTTTTACTTTAGTTCCCGGAGATGGATCCTGTGTAATACCTTGTATATACTATTGTGTTTACTGAATTCTTGGAAGCTTTTGGGTAACTCCTAGGCAGGAAAGAAGATAAATCAAGCAAGATGGAGTTAAGAGAGAATAAATATTCAACATAAAGAAGAGATCTCATACCAGGTAACCCACGATTAAGAATAAAATGACTAAAAAAAGGGGTTGGGTTGAACAATGACCTCATCAATGTATCGAGTAACGGAAGCGAAGAGCCAACAAAATAAGAGACAAGACCAATAAATAAATAATGGAGAAGATAAACAACTTATTCTCTGCTTTATTCTAGGTGCAGATGAAATAGAAATTCTAGTATGGGATGGGGGTTACTAGGGCGAAATAAAATTAGAAAAAGCACATTGTCTTACATACGAAATAATACTACCAAAAGGCTAGAGTAGGAACGGTATTCATGGATGATTAGTCTCAAAACTCTCTACAAACAAAAGAAGATTGACGCTGCTTGGATCGAACTTACAATTTAGTAAGGCAGAAATACATGATTAAACAGCTGAAACTTCCCATTCATGCTAGATTTTTTGCTTGGATCATTCATTAAATTAAAAATTAAATTGCAGGACAGAAACTCTCTCGAGAAGATATGGAATAAAGCTATGTCATTTTTCTGCCAAAGCACAGCCCAAGAAACTTGACAGAGAAACAGAAAAAGGTCGTGTAAAAAAAAACATGGAATAGATTATTGCTACTAGTGGTGAGTGCCTTATATACTAAACTAAGCAATCCAATCCATAAGAAGAAATCTATTTTCTACTATATATTTACACATATACGACGTATCTAAAAGAAAACGTAATACGAGTTCTCACCAATTCCATGGACGATTCTTTACTATTTGCTAGGTTTAGGTTCTGTGTCTATCCAGTGTTTGTGTTATCTATGCAATACATCGTTCCTTTTATTTCCTACCTCCAACCTTAGCTTGCTCTACCAATGACCCATCTGCCTATAACTCTGATTCTATATTATTATTATTATGAAGTTGTGCCTTTACCTTAGGAAGAGATGCTCCCAAGAACAAGAACACAAAGTTACTAAAGAGGATTTCCCGAGACACAATCAATTTCAATAGTTAGGTAGGGGTAGGATATGCCACTTTTAAAGAAAGATTTAGTAAAAAAAAAAAGGAAGAAAATCTAAGATAAGTAAAATAAAATAGAAATAAGCGGAAGAAAGGTAAGGGCTTGACTTATAGTACTAACAGAGACAACCTATAAATTTCAATTAGAGAGTGTAGTGTGTCTTCCACGCCCAGGTTTCTCTTTGGAGGAAATTCCAATATACTCACTGCCTTGGCGAAAGCTTGGCGAAAGGAAGAATATTCGCTAGGAGGAATCCGACAAGTAGTTAATCTAGTAAACTAAAAGAGAGAGCTAGCATATGTCAGCAAAGTTAAGATTGACTTCTTATGTTATCGCAGAACAAGAAGTGCCTTATAGATTTGTAATTTTGTATATTTATATAACTTATCGGCAACACAAAACCATACACAAGGAGAGTCTAAAGAAAAACTAGAGAAGGCTTCATTAAGCGTTTATTACGAAGGAAAGTTTAGTGTTTAGTAGAGATAATCTTACTTGAAGAATGCACCGGAGTATGTATATGTTTTGTTGACCTTGTATTGCACCAACAACAGGAATGAATTCTTTTGACTAGCTTATTTAGCTTCTTTAGGTAGAGAGTTAGGAGCAAATTATAACCATACATCTGGCAAATCACTCATTAGGAATTAATTTCTTGTCTAAATGATTTTCTCTCTCTGGTAGGATTATTTATTATTTCTATTCCATACTTGCCATATATCTATCCTCTTATCTTAACTACTGCCTTCGTTTACTACGTTCAGCTTTGAACTATGCTAATTTTTTTTGTAAATTTTGTGAGTGGTGTTAAAGGCACGAATATACAGGCAGTTTTCTATGTTACGTAAATATATGTCTTGAGTAATTCTTTATAGAAAGAAAAGCATACAGGTGTATTATCCGGGAAAAAGTGCTTCTTTTAAGTTTAAGGAAGAACGGGAACAGAGTACATTTTACCAATTACCAATCCTAATTTAAGAACAATAACATAAAGACAACGATCGCCAAAGCATATTCGTTTAAGAATTAGAGAAAACAGCCACCGCATCTTAGCTTAGTGTTTTCGAAATAGAGTAAATCAAAGATTTCAATAATAGTTTTTTAAGGTTCATAGTACCAAACGTTGTGGGTGGCCTTGAGGAATAGATCTATACAATTAGTAAAGTAAATCAAATACCTATTTTTTTTTAACGAAAAAGAGAAAATTTCAACCTCCTTTGTCTCTTGTAAGATGAAAAGAATATTAGAAGCTGAGTAAATTCATGTTCATTATTTTCTTAATATCATATATCCAAATTTCTTTCATTTCGGTAAAATAAAAAAAGACTTAAAGTTTATGTGTATTACTTGTCCAATCAATATTAAGCCTCGATAGATTGGAAGAATAAGTATAAAGCAGCATCGAAGTAAATTTCTCCAAAGTCTCTTTTTAATTTACTGTTTTTTTTTTAACTTAAAAATTTTTTGGATGAAATGCTCAGCCCAATGAAATGAAAAAGAATCGCCTATAACTCATTAGAAGTTACATATCGTATCGAAAGCAGAGGAAACTCAATCTCACTAAAAAGTAAGTGTGTTACTAAGAAAACTAAGAAAAGACTTCTTCTTTTCACTTCTGATAATAGGTAAATAGGACTTATTTGCCAAGTTTCGAGGATGCACTACTTTGGCATAGCTTCTCTGTTTCATCCCACTTTCTGCTATCCTGTGTAAAGAAAAGAGGAGTTCTTTAGCTTTCCCGTCAGTATATTATGAGCTGCTTCCTTAGCATGCCTACTCTAAATCTTCTAAATCTTATTAGATTATTTTATTTATACTGTACCTTTCAAAAAGTAAAATATATATAATATAATAGTAGAATTTATTGCTTATTTCCATCCATATATAACCTACCCTATCTTATCTAGTAATCATAACTAACTAATGGAACTGAGAGAACATGCATGCACTATATTATTGTTTGTAAGCGTCGATATTTCTATTCATACACCTGTTGCTCGTAATAGATTATTATTGTACCAGTCGTATATTAAATTATTTGATTGATTCCTAGAATATTTCTAAACTGCTTTGTAAAGAGCCGAAAGATTTTAATTTTATTAGGGATGTCTTGTTTAATTCATTTAATTAAATCACTAGAGATGCGGGGAAGGTTATTAGCCTCTATATTACTTGCTGTTCTTTTTTTATATTTTATTATTTTATACTTATTATTATAATTATAATATTATCCTTAATTTATTTATAGGTAGATGAATAATTCCCTACCAGTTAGCACTTGTTAGCATTCAAGTTGATTCGGTTCGGGATCTCTTTTTTATTATACTCTGTTGCTTTGGTTTTCGCTCTTGAGTTGCTCTATTTTATTTTATGTTACTTCTTCCCATAAGTCGTAAGTCGTGCCTGTCTCCCCTTACTTACTGATAAGCGATGTATTTGTAGGTCTCTTGTTTTTTCAAATCTACATATGCGGTATCATGCTTCCCGGTTCCTCCGACTCTTTTATTTTTTCGATTTGTTGTTAGAAACTTCTTAACCTCTATTCAACAATCTTACCAAGTCTCCACGGTGTAGAATAATAAAAAAGAGCTTGTATATTTCAGGTAGATGGCTAGACAAATGACTAAATCAAGGAAATAATAATTCTAATTCGAACTTACCGATGTACATTTAGCATATAGATAAAAAGGTATGGACGCTAATCGAGAGAACCTTTATTTTATTTAATATACAATACAGTGGATCCGTTTTTGTTTGGTTTCAATGCATAACAACCCATACCTTAGGAATAAAAAAGAATAGAATAGTGACATAATAATGAAAAAACTCTGTTAGCTATTGATATTGATAAATTATAGTAATAGTAAAAAATAATATAGTAAGTTAGTGCAAAAGGGTTTTGTTACTACATCCCAACATGTACCCCACAACACACAAAACATTAACTACACACTAACTCTTCCCTGGACACACTATAAAATAAAAAAAGGGGAAGTAGCATAAACCTTAAGAAGAATACCCAAAGAAGGGACTAAGAGGTAATCCGGGAAGGAAAAAGTGGACCGAATAGTTAGTACATACAACATTGTTAAATAGGATTTCAATCAATACGAAAATAAATAAATAGTAACGCGGAAACATCATGCAAGCTTCAAAAGTCACATTTTACTTATTTTCTTTCCTAATTATTCTTAATTATTGATATAATATAAATATAATTGATCTATGGCTCATCTATTCCGAAAGCTTTGAAAGATTGTTTGACTTCTTTTCGTCTATATTCCGTTTGCCAGCCGAGTATTTTGCACAATTTAATCTTTTTATCGCTGTGGTATTAATAGCATTTGCATTACTATGCTGCGGACGTTTCTTTGTCGGTTTTTTCTTTGTCTGACTAAGATCTATTTAGAGTAAATTCTTTGCAAGTTCTTTTTTTCCAACAAAATACTTCAGAATATAGCACAACGAGGGCAGGTATAATAAATTTAATTAGGCAGGTTAGTAGATAGAAGGAAGAATATATATAAGTACGAGTAAAGCCATCAGAATAGGCAAGTGTTGCACCAAACTCAGATGGTTGTTTATTAGATTGTTTGGAAGGAAGAGACGCTGGGTAAAAGCATATAGAAAAAATGACATAAATGGTTATCGCCCTATGCTTTTTGTAAATTTCGATTTAGATAAACCATAACCTTGGTGTTAGATTGGTGGTTTAAGGCTGCGACCTATTCAAGATTTTTTTTAGTAGCATGAGAAGAATAATTTCTATCTATTCTATCTATAAGGGAAGTTTGATCAAAATCTAGAAAGAAGCCCGTACCTAAGTAAGCATAATCCTAATATTTATTATATTTTATATTTCTCTAATACCTTCTTATACTTTTTACAGCAGAGAATTCTACACGTAGAAACTTATAAAATCGAATACTAATTAGAAATTATACAACTATATATTTTTTAAGTTTTCAAGGAATAATTATAGAAAAAAAGTAAATAAAGAAATGGAAATAGCGGGCAGTTCCTAGAGAAGAACTCTAAAGTAATAAGATATAAGATATGGGTAATGGGGTAATCTTGATATAGATAGAAGGATAAATGAAGCTAACTTCACTAATAACTAAAATAATAATATAAAAAAGATGATGAGATACGGTCAACAAATAACACTACTAATAAAGCTACCTATGTACTATGACTAATATAAAAAGTCGGTTAATAAATATATTTTCTTCCTTTTGTATTTGTATGTTTCTATCTTGTTTGTCTATCTCGAATAAATTCATGGATGTCTTTTTCTACCCGCCCCCCGCCCACTTATCCCATTTATCTCGCTCTACCTGTGTATTTTGCTGGTGCAATGCCAATGAGATCTAAGAACAAGTTCCTTTTTTTTTTTTAGAATTTAGAACAAACAGTATTGGAAGATACACAAAGTCTATGCATTTTTAATACAGAAACCAAAACAATAGGTAAAATTGGGCTCAGCGTGGCAGTATGATGACTCCCCACCACGCATTTCTATTTAAAAGATATATTACGAATTGCCATCCCTAGACCTATCCTTATAATTATTTGAAAACTGCTACTTTGGAATATGTATTTGTCTTTTTACCCTGATTTTTCAGGTTTTTAAGA
>JAYMSO010000056.1:0-14150 GCA_036897175.1 Plantago depressa | reverse complement strand
TAAGGCAAACCAACCAAACACAAAAAGAAACTCTTGGCTGAGAAATTTTGTTCCAAACAAATTTATCCCATAAAACCGCAGGATTATTGAGACAAGGCCAGAAAAATGAATACAACACCATAAGCTTGGAAGATTAATGTCTCAACTACTCTCAGTAACAAAATGAGAGTAGTCATTCCCTCATCCACTTCCGGGTCCTGTATGTATATATTTTACCCTTCTTCGACTCCACGCTAGTACGACACCATGAAACACCCCAAGGCCAACATATGGGTAAGCAAGTAACAAAAGCGTCAAAGTTGATTTTGACAGTTCCAACAGCCAGTGGTTGCCATTCTTGATTTCTGTCGGAAAAAAGGTGTTGAAACTCAAGGATATAGGCTGGCGCAAAATGGGCAATAACAACTGGTTTATCCTTCATGGACAACTTGGTTTCTGCTTCTCCAAATTCCCCAACGCGTGCGTGCGTATGAAGAAACCAAAATCGTCCTTCGACATCCTGTGTTTAGCCTCCCGGAACAAATCCCAAGCGTTTCCTGATGAATCTGAATGTAACAACATATTAGAGAAAGCGCCCAAGTTATCCTTGCAAAGTGACGGTCTCGAGAAATATGAATTTATGAATCCAATCCGCCAACTAGTCCAAGAAGAAAAAAATCCTATTAAAAAGTCGTATTATGATACCTCATAATTTTAGATCCAATGCACTTTATGTACAAATTTATATAGAATCTGAAAAACCTCGTAAATAAAAAGGCTTAATTCATTCATCCACTAAGCTAAGAAAAATAAGCAAGGCAAACTTATAATGTGTTATGTTAAGCTATACCTAAGTGTATTACAAAACCATCATATCCTATTATATCCAAGTCATAAAATAGAAATACCGAAAATCATTACTAAATCCTCATATTCTTTTTCTAACTACAAGTATATATAAAGATATACATAAAATAGAACATCTCAACAAATAATAAATTATGATTACCGAAAATACTAATAAGAAGGAGTTTATCTAGAAACAGGGAAGAGAACTAAGAACAAAACTATAAAATACTACATATAATAAATATATAATAAGATAAGATATAATAAGGTCTAAGTCTATATTCTAGAATATATAATTAATACCGGAATAGAAATATTTCGAATTTACAAGGAATCTAATTAATTAATTAGAAACGTACTTAATCTACTAACAAATCTATTATTCACCTACTACTGAAGAATTAGAAGAACCAATCAAAGCAATGAGATTTCCCTTTCTATACTATATCATTGTCTGTTTTGGATATAATATTTACTACCCTTACAGACGCCTGTCTTTCATATCTTATAGAATTTAAATAATATAAGTGCATACCTTACCTAGAGTTATAAACAAATATAAATTTAGTAAGTTTAGTAAGAAGATATATGAAATTTTGGGGTGAGAAATTCAAATTTGGAAAAAATGCACTGTACACCAACATCAACAAATAGAGGCATTTAGCACTACTTTACTTAGGAAGAATTTAGAGAAAGAATAGGAATAAAAACCATTTGTGAAAAGTTCATATTTTTGCGGATTTCGATTTATAGTAGAGTAAAATAGGTAAATAGAGTGACAAAGTATAAGTAATAAAGAAAGTTTATAGACGTGTAAGTAGTACAAAAAAAAGTAATTTGAGATATATTCTATGTAAGGGTTACTTTGTTCTACAAATAACCTATTTATATAGAAACATTTAAGTGTTCCCCAACTTAACAGTAATCTAAAGCAAGATCTTTTTCAATTTCTAATATAAATTAATGTATGTACTAGGTCGTGTATCATTATTCCTTAACTGTCTTATATATAATAATCTAATAATTTTATTGATCTGCCATTCTTACTAATAGCCTGTTGTTGTGAATATCCGTGTAACCTTTTGTTTCTTTTTTATACTGAATTATATTAAAAAGACTAACTATGGGTACTTCTTTTGCATGTACTTGGAAGTAAATAGAAATTGAGGAAGAGTCTTTATCAGAATAATCTCCTATTTGGTTTAATTAAAGAATTTTATTGCCATTACTTATACATTAATTTATACATTAATACATTATACACAATTAAATACACACAATACAATTCCTTCTTTGGTACAGCCATAGCTTACTTAACCTCAACTTCAAAAAATCAAAAAAATAAATATAGCAAACAAATTAAAGAGTATAGTTATTAAATGAATAGTATACCTATAATAGAGCGTATAAACTGTGCATACTAAAAAAAACCAAGAAAAAAAAAAGAGGAAATAAATAGTTAAAGAAATTAAAAAGATGATCAAGTACAGTTAAAAGAGAAGAAAGAGTAAGGCAGGACTATAGTTTTCAAGTATTCTATCATAAATCTAACTTAGCTTATACGCGGCATATAACACTAGCTCATAATTTGTATAAGTTTCTTCTTCTATCTCATTATATATATATATATATCAATAATATTATCCGTACATGACCTAAAAATATAGCAATACCTGGCATAAATAATCCATACAAAGTCTCTATTGTTTCAAAAAAAAGGTAAAGTCCTAAGATAAATCCCGCGTAGTAACAGTAACATAGCCTATTAATTAATTAAAGGGAATATAGAGTTGTAAAACCCAGGATTAAATACTAGTTATTCCAAAAAAACAGATGAAATAAGTCCATTGTGAATTCTTTATTTTTTCTTTATATAAACGTGTGAAATAGTCATGAGGCAAGGTACCAATATATCTATTTTTTCTTGTCCTTTAGAAGAATACAATACGTAGCGTAGAAACTGTGCTAGTTTCGTTTTATGCTTCATAAATAGACTTCCTATCAAAACAAGACTTCGCAGGAAATAACTTCCAAATTCTTCATTATTAGCTACTTCCTTCATTTATCTTTTTTTATATTCATTGCATATTAAATCGCGGACAACAATCACTATATTACTTATTTTATTTACTACATACAGAATCTATTTTTTCTAATACAGATATAGTCCAGTATAGTCCAGCAGCCTTTTGGGGACTTTATACGCGGAATAGATATTTGAAAGACTTTATTTATTACACAAAACAAATTAAATGAAGAAGCTATTATTATAAATAAGTGCCTATTAAATCTTAAGAACGTGCTTGCTCAATATTCCTTTACCAACTCTAATAATAAATATAGTATATGTAGTACCTTTAGTTACTCTCTAATTTAATTTACTAATTTATTTGCTCTCAACAACTTCTATTTTATGTAGTCTCTTACTGTCTCTTCTAGTACGCGATAATTTATATACGTGACTATAGCTTTATAGTATAGAGAGAATCCCTTACACTACTTTTTATTAGGACAAAGCTGTATAAGAACTCTCTAGGATAGTATTTAAGGAATAAGAATGGAAGTACAAATCTCATAGTAATAGGTTTGGGAAGTATTACTCTCTATGTATAAGAACCTATAAGAAAAGAATTCATCATTGCTCTAGCATTATCTAAGGGTTATTCTATATAGTCAAGTCAATAAGGAAATACACTATACAATCTTCCTTTAGTTTCAAGTTCACCCTTCTTCTATAAATTTACACTAGGCCTTAGGTTTCCTTTACTACGGGCTAGGGGTTTAGTTAACTTCTTACACATATAATTCTACTAAGTTATGAGGTGTGTTAAGAAATATAATAGAGAAGAAAACCATGCTAATAAGTAAGAATACTAAGAAGAGCTAAGATAATAAATACCCTATAATAAATAAGTGTATGCTAGAATGAATCCCTTATGTAGAGAGGTAGAACATTATAAGATTATATAAACTATATCTTGTGCCTTTACACTCTTACTCATGTGTAGTACTATATATAAGCCAACAAAGTATAAATTTAGGTAGGATCCTTCCTAAGACGTAATAGAATAATTAGTAAGAGTCCTTAAAGTTGGAAATGGAGGAGAGGTTACATATAGAATCGTTAAGTCAACTATAAGAACAATGCACTATAGATAAAGAGATGGAGTTTGCTTTGTTAGAGAAATTGTATGATACATTGCTTGTACTCCTTCCTTTCAAAGGCATATACCTTTGTGTTACTTTCCCTTCTTTGCTTATTCAATATATTTTGCTACATAAGTTTCTAACCCTATAAAACTTTTAGTTTTCTTATACTATGTTAAGTAAAGTCCTATTATAGCATACCCTCTATTATACTATGTACACTACCACATGATTTAACCCCTTAATACATCATTATTTGTAATTAACTTATACTTGTAAGATATGTATTCACCCAAAACTTTTCTAACTTACTCCTAGTAAAATTTGTATTACCCCCCTTAAATAAACGTAGATTATATTATGAGGCATAGACAAGACTATCTCTATTTGGTTGGATTAAGTAAAAGGTACTTTGCATAAGAGGTATTATAGGATTCGACTAAAACTATGAGAATGATTTAAGAATGAGAAAGGGTTTACTCTAAATATTAAGAATATATAGAGCATTGCATAGAGTAGTAGGATATCTTGCATGTAAATGATAGTTCACAAAAGAAGAGACA
Organism: Plantago depressa; assembly: GCA_036897175.1. Classification (NCBI taxonomy): domain Eukaryota; kingdom Viridiplantae; phylum Streptophyta; class Magnoliopsida; order Lamiales; family Plantaginaceae; genus Plantago; species Plantago depressa. The sequence goes on along the minus strand of JAYMSO010000056.1, from coordinate 9,612 downwards.
AAATAAAATAAGGGTGGATACTATATTTAGGGCATGCTCTTCTTTATAGAGTATTATTGGGTCTATATTATATAGAAACACGGAACAACATTGTCATTGCTAAAGTACACTCTTTAGGTCTTAGAATTTCTTATTTATATACTAGTATAGGTTTATAACATTCTCCTTTTAAATAAATATAATATTTCTTACAAGGCTTACTTAATTTTACTATACGAATCTAAACTAAGACTTACCTAGGATTTCTAACCCTTCTCCCTTCTATTTCCTTTAGGGTGTATACTTACAAAACTATGCGGCGAGGATTTTCTCTATAAAAATGAATTTCTATTTCAAATCAAGCTAGTTAGGAGTTATAACCAAGCATAAGGCATAACACAAAGATAGACTACATACAAATTCTATATTATACCTTAATTTCTCTCTATAAAGGAATCATTAGTTAGGGATAGTACACAACAGATTTATATACATCACAAGACAAGATAAGAGAATATAATGGAATTTATTATTTTACAAAGAACACAAGTACACAAATAAGGGAGACTAAGAATACACAGCACATATAACATAGTAAGGAAAGGTAGTATCTCTTATCTCTATCTAATTAAGTAATAGTTCTATTTGCCAAGATGTGATCCACAATTAATTCTATTTCTTTTAGTAAGCATCTATTATTGTATCTAAGTAGTAACCCTGCGACTAGTACCCTTTTTCATATTTCATATTTATAGTATATTCCTATATTTGTCCTTGTTCCCATACTTATCATTCCCTTTCCATTCTCCTAGAGTGTCCCTGAATACAACATATACCTTTTTCTATGTGCTATTACTATAATACATTTATATAAAAAATACTTTATAAGAAGTCCTTCAAGCCTACTTACTTTTTGTATTCTATTTACCAACTAGTACTAGCTTTCGCTTAGTAGAAGAAATTCATTTGGCATAGACACATACTTTTACATTATAAGAAATTAGTAAAGAGAAATTAAAGGGATAGAAATAAAAGAGGAGATTGTCTAAAGGAATTTCCCCTAAAGTGCTGTAGTATTACTTAGGTTTTTCTATATTCGTTTAATATGATTAGTTCCTTCCTTATAATTAAAAGTTACAAGATAATCTACCTATCTTACTTAGTTTACTCTCTCTATAGTGCTCTCATGACTTAGAATCTTTCCCCTACTTGTTTATAGTAAGTCCTTACAAAGAATCTAGATAATTTGGAGTATTCCCATCTTTCTCTTCTAACTTTGTGATATTGTAACCATTCTATTTTCCCTATACTACTTCTAAGTTATATAGTTCTGTACTTTGCTAGGATACTTCATTGTTCTATCTTATCATAGTCTCTAATAGAGGTACCCTTTAAACACGTGTAGAATATATTGTATATAAAAATAAGTGTTTGTTGTAGTACGATAGAGTATTTCCATTCATAGTATTAGGAAGAACGCATAGTATAAGGAAAGAGAAAAGGAAACACTATATAGGTATTATTATTATCTATATTTATTATCCATCACGAGTCATTACTTAGTACAAATAGGAATAGGCTTGGTAGCTTAGGTACGAAATACTTTTACATAGTTAGTTTACATAGCTTAGTAGTTGCTTCCTTTCTTATAACTCTAAGTTCACTTCTAAAGGAATCATAAAAGAAATAGGAGTGGTACCTTGTACTTGGTCCTTCATAGTATACATATAGGGTTTTGAGTAGTCTCTTATGTCTTAATTAACTTATATATCTTAGTAGAGTAGTTCCTAAGGGGTGAATCCTTTGTATTTGTTAGATTTTATAATAGGTTAGCTACTTTATAGAGTACTTTACTTACATACATTATTTAGTCTTTTTCCCAAGTATTCTTCTTTAATCTTACTTAAGTACATATTACACAAGGTTTCTTCTCAATTTATTATCTCAAGTACACACCCTATACTAAATTCCTTACTTAAGACTATATTATTCTATATTATTAACTATAATTAACTATATTAAAGGAGGGCATAAAATAATGAACTCCTAAGTGATTACACCTTGATATTCCTTTCTTTCCTGCCTAATTAAAGGACACCCAATTCTACCTTATAGCTCTATTCCAATATCTAACTTATGCCTTAATAACAACCCATGATTATTTATTAGAATATATCCCCTTCTCTTTGTTGTTTCCTACAAACTTCAATATATCCATACATATATAACGCCTTCTATGATCACTAAGTAAAATAATGATAGTACATGCCTAAGTCACAGTAAATGAAAGTGGTAAGTATAAAGTAATTATTCTATAAGACAATACACAATTAGGGAATTAAAGTATCCATTATTAGGTATAAGATAAAAGTACACAAGTATAGGTAGAGCATAATATTATACAGGGGTGACCTTAATAGAATAGAGCTTAATTTAATAGAGTATATAGTAACTTACATAAGATAGATTTTTATAAGAGAGTTTGTAGGTAAGTACTTATAGATTTATATACAAATATAACAGGGAAAGTACTTAGAGCTCACAACAAAAATTATAAAGAATAGGTAGTATAAAAAATGTGCATCTAATTCTATATAGGAATACTCATCATCTATGTTTGTTAGACTTAGTACATTATCATTTATTAGCTCGTGATTGGTCTATGTTGCATCATAATTTGTATTGAGGTGCTTATATGGTATGCCTTTTAAGTAGTAATTAATTTGTCTTAGTTGTTACCTTATATTTTTATAGTTTCTATAGTGTAATTAAGTGAGTTATCTAGAAAAAGACTTGTACATGCATTTAAGTAAAAGGGGTTATCACTTTAGTCTTACTTAGATTATTTCCTAAAAGATATCATTTTTATAATGAAATTGAAATGAACTCTACTTTCTTTATGAAGACACTTAGAACAAGAAATGGACTATACGTAAAGATAACAATGTATAATGTATATTAATTATGTCACAAATTATGTCAAAAAAAAGGAAAGTTAAAAGGAAAGTTATCTTATACTAAGAACTATGCAAGGCTTATAATCTCAAAGATGTCTCTACCTAACTACTAAATAAAGTTGTTAAGTATGGATTAGATTACTCTCCTAATATACTTATTAATAGGGTAATACTTACATAGAGAAATATAGTTAAATGATAAGGTAAACTACATGTACATGGTAAATGGTAAAGAGTCTCATAGAAGTCTGCTAAGAAATGACTAAGTAATCATATAGAATTTAATAGAAAAAATGATGTGAATATAGCCCTAAGTATACTATGCACATATAGAGACTATTCCAAACATTAAACGTGAGTAAGTTAGTCTTGTAATGTAACTATTATATGATGTATATGATGTGAACTAATGTATTAAGTAATATAAGCCTATATACAAATTTATAAAAATATTCCTTGTGAAGTCCTTCTATATAGTGATTAGAATTTTATTTCCCTAATAAGTTACCCTCTTAGTCTAGTTAGTCTAGTAAGATAATAAAGACTATTTCTTTCTATAGACTTCTATAGATAGAGCACCCTTCTATAGTAGTACCAAAGTAGACATGTACTGGGACAGGTTTTAAAGTACAAAGATCTAGTCAATCTAAAATAACTAAAATAAATGAAAGATCTAAGTGTGGATTAAGGCATGTTTACTTAAGTTAATTGGTATAAGTAATTAGGTTTATGTGACTCAACAACTATATATAAAGAGTGATCTTTCTCTATAATTTATTTAATAATTAATAAGGGGTTAAAGGAAGTAAGTTCTTCTAAGGTATACTATCATACGTGGGCTAGTAAGGAAAAGTAGTGTGTACTTGGGTGTATTACAATATCAAAAGTATTAGGGAGAGAGGTTAGAGGTATTCTATATGTATATGCATTGTACTCATGTTTTATATCCTACCCCTTATATTTTAAGTATTCCTATATTGAGTCCCTCTCTTTCGCCCTTACACCAGGTAAATATAAGTATGTATTCGAAGTGTGTAGTATGCTTATCCCTTATCTTGTAAATATAGATATTAAGGGGAAGATTAGACTCATTCATATGTTATTTTGGGTAAATACAAGGCACGTAGATGAAATACAAACTTAAGGAACACGCCTTAGTATGATAACAAGGAACAAGGGAGGAGAAATACCTATAAATCATAGTAGATTGTTATAGGAAAGATAATAGAAATACGTACTAAGCATAATTGTCTCTCCGTTTAGCCCTAATAAATAATAGCTTGCACTTACCCAAAGATTTCTTAATTTCTCTTTACCTAGTAGACTTTTTCTATTTCATTTATTACTGGACGAAGTACATTTGTTACTACCCACCTTTAAGTGCAATCCACAGGAACTCCTTTGATCTTAAGCTATATTAATTTATACTTTTCCCTTTAACTACTAAATCGGAATACAACGTAGAATTTATAAGTCTTTACTCAGGTTCTAAGCATGTGTTTACTCAAACTCTGTTTACTTAGGCAAGCTCTATAATAGTATATACTCAAAGTTAGAAATTAGGTTCACTTGTTTTCCATATCAAATATAAAGCAAGGATAAAAGGAAAGATAGGAGCGTAGTATAAATAGAAAGATCGCAATATAGAATTGTATGTACAAAGGTTATAGAAGACCAAAGTATAAATAGCATGCAGTATAAGTTAAGGACTACTTGTCTTGCGAATAAATAGGAAGGGCTCTTTGCTGCGGTAGCATCAGAAACCAGTAAAGTAAAGACACAAGACGGGCGGAACATTCTTTTATTTATACTTCACTCTTGTTGTATACTGTAATTTTCATATTCTGAACAGCACGAATTGTTTCAATTGCTACCGCACCCATAATTTCATTTTCTTCGGTTAATAAAATAGTTCTGTTGTGTTAGTAACAATTGCCGATCCTTATATTTATTTATTATATATAATTGATGACTTACTAATAAGTAATACTACAACAAACAACGTGCTTGGATAAATAGAGAGTGGGAGGTATACCCCTTCAATAAAGAGCGTACATAATTAAATTTTATTATATAAAAGCGTGCCTTGTAGAAAATATAGAACACAAGCTTTATTCGTTACATTACCATTTTTTGTATAACAGGTTAACTACTATAAATACGTTATCAATAGAGTTTGGCAGAAAAGAATATGCACATTTAAATATAAATAAAAGCAAAGTCTAGGATGGAAGAGACCTATTTTTTCTATGAAATTAAGTTATGTCATCTAGTTAAAGTAATCCTTGTAGTACATAGTAGTGTTTGTTCACTTATCCCACGCCAAATTACTTTTTCCATTATAATATAAATTATCCAGCACTATACCAAATAACCTTGCCGGGCATAAAGAAGTTAAAGTTATACCATTTTAAAATGTCTATACATATGCTGCTGCTATCACTAATTATAAATAAAAATAGAGAGAGTGCCTCTTCTTTATTTTCTTCTTAATCTGTGTTGTGTTTACTTTACACAAGGAAATATACTTCTAAACTGTGAATATAATAAATAAATAGATAGATAGGTAGATATTTCTCTTACTTGTTACGTTACTTATAATTAATTGGTGCTTGTAACTCTGAATAATGCTCTTTACTTGCATATTATTTATTGTATTTCATAGCACAAACTAAGTTAGCACGTAGGAGGATCTGTCTATGATTTTTGGTTGGTTTAAAACTTACTTTGTTGTCGTATCTTCTTATATTTCTTAGATTTTGTTGGATATAGTATAATATATTTTGTACTCTTATCGAACACTTGCATGGTTTAAAGTAGCACGTAAAGTACAGGGATCAGATATTTGTACTCAGAAAATCTACGGAAGAAGTGAAGAAGCTTCCAAGCAAATAAGATAAGCTAGTAGGTTAGGGCAGAAATAACTTATTAGGTGCTATAAAAATGGAATAGAAAGAAGACGAGTAACACCTTAGTAATTTATTAGAAAAGTTCATTGTAGTTGAAAGGTAAATATAGAGTTATATAATAAATAAATGGCTTAACGTAATCTATCTTGCCTCGTTGGTTAATATAAGAAAAATAGAATAAGTGTAGTAATAAATAGAATGCTGTGCTCTAAAAAGAAGTATATAAGGGTGCAAGTACTCAAGCATAGTAAGGGATCTATACGTAACATATAAAAGATAATTTATTCCAGGTGATATTCTTACTTAGTACATTAATTAAGTAATGCATTGGTTAGAGTTCAATACTATCTCCTTGGGTGTGTATAAATGCTACATGTATATAAATATTCATAAGGTAAGGATGACTATGATTTTCTCCCTTTACTTGTGTTTGATAGTGCTATTTAGAAATGATTCTAAATAGGTAACAAACAACTCTAACTTATAACAGCGTGTACTTAACTAAGGAAAGACTCACTATTATTTCTTCTCTAAATTCTTATTAATAAAAGATGGTTTACAACATCTCTACATGATAGGTATACCCAAAGCACCCCTTTAATATGACTAATATGAAATGAATACTATACGCCCTTACTTAATATAATAACTCTAACTAAGAATCAATATAAACTCTATCTTATTTATTGGTGGTGTTACATAAGGAAGGTGAAATCAAACACAACTTATATTTTAATATAGTAACTTAGAATTCTAACAAAGAGAGATAAGGGGATAAGGTCTAAGAGATAAAGCATAGAGGAGCCCTGTTAACAAATCTAAGTTAACAAATATAAGAGAAAATACTCAGGCCTAGCATCTATAATAGTTCCTTAAGTATCTACCTTCTTCTAATTCTATTTAATATTAAAGCAAGTTATAAGGGTTTCTTATCTACGAGTATATTTTAGTCTTATACATGCAGCTTACTTATTTTATATTTCATAGTGTTTTTCATATACAATTTCTATTTGAGTTTATGCAACTACCCCCCATTCTATTATTCTTTAGTTTTATAGGCTATGGCTATTAGTGTTCTCTTTCTCTGTTGTTATATATGTTTCTATTACTCACTCTTTTCTTTCTTATAGATTAAAGCTACATGAAGTAAATAATGGTATGGTTCACTTCTGTTCTTCTTCCTTATGTGCCCAAGATAGAGGGTTACTATGTGCTAGTGCCTTATAAATAATTAGTAAACCCTTCTTATAAATTATACTTCTTATAAATTATAAATAAATATTTATGTAAAGATATAATTGAGTCTCTGCCTAGAAAAATACTTGGGGTGTATGGCTTTGTTATGTACGCTTCTACTATAATAAAGTCAAAATAGTTGTTAGAGGTTATTTACTCTTGTTAATTAAGGAATAATATAGCGCTATGGGAAGAGAAAGGTATTTCACTTAGAATAGATATAGAATAGATACTATAGAGGAAATAGAAATTATAGGTAGTCTTAACCAATATAAACCTTACCAAAGAAAAGCATCTTGTATCCATACACAATTATGTTCGCAATAGAGTATTCATCTCCTTATAACAATGATTCTAAACAGAGTATACCCACTTATTTATTTTTTAGTAGGACTTGGTAGAGATAATAATGATAATATTAGGGGATAGAAAGAACATAAACTAAGAAGAGATAGAACATGTAACGTAATTTAGGCTTATTGCTATACTTAATAGAATACTTATACAAGAGTAACTCCTTAAAGATCACACTTATTTGGTAACTATATTTTATCCAAGATTCCCTTTAACACTTCGAGTATGTTAGTTATTACTTAAGCCTATAACCATATAATTATTATTATGTTGTTGTTTATCTTGTTTCAAATACTTCATATTCATATCTAGTACTTAGCTTTGGTTGCGAAGTATAAAATAGAAAAAATGAGGGTAGAGTAGTTTCCAGCTTAAGACAAATAATTGGAATAATAGAATCTAGTGTGCACATATACAGAAAATAGTAGTAAGCTATATAATCAATAGGAAAAATACTATATAGTTATTATACTTCCCTAATTAGAGTTACTTCATAATAATAAAATAATAATAATCTATGTTAGTATTTATATTAGTTCTTAAAGAAGAAATCGTAGTTAACCCAATAGAATTTAGTTTTGGTTGGTAAGTTATAGCTCATGGATTACTTTTCTATTTTGTAACGTATCATATTTGGTGTTGTCAGATCATAATAACATACTAAATTTGGTGGAATAAGAAGAATTCTTGATAGATGCCTTTATACTAAAACTTTATACTAGAAAGAGTATACCTTGGTAACTGACTGTGATTGCTATCATTTATTGCTATCATTTATGAAAAGATTACTATGTTTACTAGAAATTGGTTAGGAACTCTATATTAAGTAAGAAGCTTATATAATATAAAAATCATACACATAAAGGAAAAGCTCTCGATGGTATATATTACATAACTCAGAGGGTACTTATAAGTTCTTACTTTTTGACATATAACTCATAAGGAAATTTCTATTAAAAGCATACCATAATTTAACAAGATAAGACGTGAGGGTTAGCTTTCATTTTTCTATATTATATTACAACTTAGAGCATTCTATATTTCTAGACTAAGGGCTTTCACGTCTATCCAATAAAAGATATACTTTCTGTGAACTAATAACTATGAGTAAAAGGAGATATGCCACTACAAATAAGTACCTATATACTAGCTGCCTTGATAAGAATATGTTATATAGAGATGTTATGTCTTTGGTAAATACTAATATGTGTTATGTGTTGCTTATGTTTAGTACTTGATGTTTACTAGGATACTAAGTGTTCTCTTAAGAATGCCTTCATAAATAAATGGTAGAGTTCTTACCTGTTCTCCTTATACTATATTCCTTTACTCTTTGCGTTATACCCAGTCCCAATTATATTATAAATACTCTTCGTTACTCAACAAAAAAGATAAGGTGATGCCTTGCTTTGTTCGTGGATAAGAGCGAGTGAGTGACTATGTAAGACAAAAAGGAAATAGGGCAGAGGTATTATATTGTTGGTAGTTAAGGCATATACTTAGAAATTGATAGGGGTATAAAAGGGAAATACAAAATCTAATATAATAAAACATAAAAAAGCAAATGTAGAATCTAGGCCAATTAAGGTTGTTGTAGGCTAACCAAGAATCTAATGGATATACATGTGATAATATAGATGTTGTCATACAGTTGTTACTACTTTAATAACCTTTAGATAATTACACCCTTAAGGAAACAAGTTCAAAGTGTTATTGGATATATGTTGGGAGTTATTGATCGGCTTAGTAGAAGGTGTACCCGTAGAGTATAGTAAATTATAATGGAGTTTCTTAGTACTGTCCTAATCATCTAATATAGAGAGCAACTACTAGATAGAGAGTATTTATTTACCTTATATGTGTTGTATACTTGCCTATGTAATCCTGTGCGTAATGGTTTGGTTCTTACTTTTATTCTTATCTTTATGTCATGTCCTATATATTCTCTTTCCTACCTCTGCTCTAGGATTTTACTTATGTAGTATGCCATCTTAGACCAAGGTATTATAACCTCCTTGACTTCTATTCTATGCTTTTGGTCTTAGCTATATTCTTACGTGTTCTAAAATATATTTACTGTGCCGTGTACAAACTTATATTGCATAGTGCAGGTGTATTCCTTGAAGTACTTAATAAGTTCTAAAAGACAAAGCGTGTGTTTAGTATCTAAGTATAAT
>JAYMSO010000055.1:0-14270 GCA_036897175.1 Plantago depressa | reverse complement strand
CCAATTCAAATTAATGGCATTATTATTACTGATCGGTAAAATCGAATAATCTCATTTTTCAATTATTCCATCATTATTTGTTTCCAAGTTCAATGTTAGCCAGATTAGTAAATGTTTATCTCTTTCGATGCAACAATAAGATCTTATTTCTAACAAGTAGTTTTGTTGGTTGGTTAATTGGTTGGGTAATTTGTCATATTTTATTCAGGAAATGGCTTGGATCGGGATTAGTCTGGATCCAGCAAAATAATTTGATTAAATCGAATAAGTTCATTCGATCTAATAAGTACCTTGTGGCAAAATTGCGAATTCGGATCTTTAGTATTCTCTTATTTATGACCTGCGCCTACTCTTTAAGCAGAATACCGTTCCCCATCAAACCCTCAACAAAAACGGAAGAAATAGATGTAGAAATAGAAACATCCGATGAAGAAGATCCTTCTTCTTTTTCCGAAGAAAGGGCGGATCCGAACAAAATCGATGAAACGGAAGAAATTCGAGTGAATAGCAATAAAAATCATGAAAATTCTACCATTTTTCCGAAAAAAATGGCAAATAACGACCCTTTTTTCTTTGAAAAAAATCTTGCCACTCTTCTTTTCGATTTCAATCAGTGGAATCGACCCCTTCGCTACATAAAAAACGATAAATTTGAACAAGCTATCCGAAATGAAATGTCACATTATTTTTTTGACCGATGTAAAAGTGATGGAAAATATCGAATGACTTTTACGTGTCCTGCTAGTGTATCGATTTTTTTGGAAAGGCTAAAAAGAAGGCTGTTATCCCCGGAACTGTGGCCTTATTTCTTCGATGATAATCCACCGGACCCATACGATTTTTGGATTTTTACCAACGAAAAAAAAGAAAGAAAAGAAAAAAAAGCATTTCTAAATCGAATCAAATCTCTCGATAAAAAATCTAGTTTTTTGAATAGACTCGAAACAAGAACTCGATTATGTAATGATGATTCTAGAAACAAATACTTACCAAAAAGGTATGATCCTTTATTGAGCGGATCGCGTCGAAAAACAATCGAAAAAAATGCAATCCTGAAAAAAACTTCGAAAAAAAAATTTTTTCAAAATTTTCGGATAAATAAATTGCATCAAATCCTCGTTCCGTACACCGATAAACTAGGAGAATTTATAGAGATACAGAATAAAGAGCGAAAGATTTATGCGGAGGATATCAAAAATGAGGAATTACCGATCATTGACAAGATCGTTGACACGGTCATTGAAAAGTTTCTTCCTCCCGTCGTTGATACTTTTCGCCTTGTGCTCAACACTCACAAATGGATTTGTTTGGCTCGGTTACAGGCTATTGTCGCGGGAAATATCCACTACGCGATAGCTGTGCAATGTACGTTTTGGAGGCATACAGCTCCTGGTACCTCTTATTTGTCTAATTTGATAGGCTTCAGGAATTTAAAGAATGTGTGTCTAAAATGTTATGAAGACATTCTATCGAAATCCCATTTTAATTGGGATCTTTTGATGAGGACTGGTTACGCACATGTGAGGTATGAACATATGGGTTATCTGGGAGACTTTATTCGGAAAATAGAGTACGCTCTAGAAGAAAAACTAGACGAGTATTACGCTTACCTAAACTTTGGCTGTGGCTCTCTAGTTACTTCTTGGTATACCCTTGATTGGCTAGATCAAAATTATTATCAGAATAAGAAAAAGTTCGAAAAAGAAAAGTCCGAAAAAGAAAAGTTCGAAAAAGAAAAGTTCGAAAGACCAAAGGCAGAAAGAGCAAAATTAGAAAAGTTAAAAAGAAAACATGAAATGCTTTTTTTTAAAAAAGTATTATTTTTCCTACATGATGATGCTAATGATGCTAATAGTCAAAACAGAAACATAAGTCAAAATAAAATAAACGAAATCAGTAAAAAAATTCCTCGATGGGAATACAAATTAATCACTGAGTTAGAACAACAATCAGGAGAATTTCAAGATATTCCCGAAGATTTTGAAATTCGTTCAAGAGAAGCCAAAGAGGTAGTGATTTTTACTGATATCAAAGATGATAAAGATGATCCTGATGAAATGGAAGAGATGTCTACGACACGCTATTTAGAACAACCGGACTTTGATCGAGATCTAATCAAGGGGTCTGTGCGGGCGCAAAGGCGCAAAGTAGTTATTTGGAAAGTGTTTCAAGGAAATGCGCATTCCCCCCTTTTTGTGTACAGAATCAAAAAATCCATTTTCTTTTCTTTAACATCTAATATGTTTGAATTGATTAAATCCATTTTTAGAAATAGGGTGTGGAAAGGGGAAGCATTCCAAATTGTAGAGTCTACAAACGAACAAACAAAAAGAGAAGAAAATAGAATAGAAATAGAAGACGAAGACGAAGAAAAAAAAGAGATGGAGATACTAGAGGAAGAGGCGCGAATGAAGATAGCGGAAGCTTGGGATAATGCCCATACTTATGGGCAAGGAATAAGAGCTTGTTTGTTGCTAATTCAATCTATTTTTAGAAAATATATTCTCTTACCTTCGTTTATAATTGCAAAAAATCTTGGGCGTATATCCCTATCCCAACGTCCTGAATGGTCTGAGGATTTTCGGGAATGGAATAGAGAGATGCATCTTAAATGTACTTATAATGGAACGCCATTATCAGAAACAGAATTGCCTGAAAATTGGTTCATAGAAGGTCTTCAGATCAAAATATTATTCCCTTTCCGTCTGAAACCTTCGCACAAACGCAAATTAAGATCTTATCAAGAAAAAGAGGATTTCCGTTTTTTAACGGTTTTTGGACTCGAAGCTAAACATCCTTTTGGTTTTCCCGAAAAACGACCTTCCTTTTGGAAACCTGTTTTGAAAGAACTGGGAAAAAAAGTTCGAAAAATGAAAAAGAACTATTTCAAAGGAAAAAAAAAAAGACTTGCAAAAGTTTCCAAAGAAAACCCAATTCAATTAAGAAAAGTAGAAATCTATGAATCGAATGAAATTCAAGAAGAAAAAGATTCCATAATTAGCAATCAAATAATTAACCAATCTTTTGGTCAAACAGTATCGCCGGGTTTGACAAATTCTTCATTGACAGAAAAAAAAATAAAAGATCTGACTGAGCGAATAGGGAAAATTAGAAATCAAATAGAAAGAATAGAAAGAATTAGAAAGAAGAAAAGGAAAAATGATACTAGTCCTAACAAAACATTTAATGCTAAATTCTTAGAAAAATGGAAAATATTCAAAAGAAGAACTGTTCGATTCATTTCTAAATTTCCCCTTTATTTGAAAATTTTCATTGAACTACTATCTCGGCACAGATTTTTTTCTAGGAGTGAATGGAAACTATCAGGGGTATGGAAATCTACTATCTATTATATAGAAGAGTTTGTTTTATTTAGTAAATTTTATTTACTAAGGATATGGAAATTTATTTTATATATTATGTTTGAAGGTTGGTTTAAGATCTATTATATTTTACTTTGTATTGTACGTGATATACGGTTTATTTTAAATTTTGTTGTAGATCATTCAAATTTGGATATTTCTACTCAAATTAGGTTAAGAACCCTAATTGACAAAATGATGAATAACTGCATAGAGCTAATTTTTCTATCCCTGGACCTAACATTTAAGAATACTAGTAGTAATAAAAAAAAGAAAAATCTCATTCCCTTTAAAAAATCCCTTGATAAGATTAGGGATATGAAAAGCAATTTACATATTTTTTTTGACTTATCTTGCGTATCACAAGCCTATGTATTTTACAAATTATCCCAAATGCAAGTTAGTAATTTGCATAAATTAAGACCTGTTCTTCAATATCAAGGAATCTCTTTGTTTCTTAAGCCCGAAATAAAGGATTCTTTGGAAAAACAAGGAATGGTTCATTCAAAATTAAAATTAAATGATAAGAAACTTAGGAATTATGAACAAAATCAATGGAAAAAGTGGTTAAGAGGGTATTCTCCATACAATTTATCGTCGATCATATGGTCGAGATTAATGCCTGAAAAATGGCGAAATACTTCCCATTGTATAGCTACAAAGGAAAAATTAAGCAAATGCAATTCATATGAAACAGACCAAGTAAGTGATTCAAAAAAAAAAAGGGAAGTATACAAATTAGCGAATCAAAAAGAAAATTTTCACAAATCTTATCGATATGATCTTTTAGCAAATAAATTTCTTAACTCCGAAAAATTTCAAGGAAATAAGAACGGAGAGCTTTCTTGTAACACGCACAAGGACCCACTTTATGATATTCTGAAAACCACCCCTATCTATAATTATGTGGATATGCTAGCTGTGGAAAAAATGGTAAATAGAAAATATTTGCGTTGGAAAAGTTTGTATCGTAAAGAAAAAGTGGATATTGAGTCCTGTATCACGATCGATGCCAACAGGAATCCAAATATTCAAAGGGAAACTAATAAGTATTTTCAAATATCTATTAAAAATGGATATTCTGAAATTTGTTATTTTAGGCTTCCAGACAATCTCCCAAAATTCCACAACGTTTTTGTTGATTGGATGGGAATGAATGAAAGAATGCTAAATTATTCTATCTCGAATCTAGAGGGTTGGTTCTTCCCAGAATTGGTCTTATTTCATCAGGCATATAAGACCAAACCTTGGTTTAGACCAAATCAATTACTTCTTTTAAATCGAAATGGAAATGAAAATAGTAGTGAAAAGAAAAAAATAAAATTCAAAAAAAAGCAAGGAAATCAAGAAGAACCCAAAAAAGGAGAAGATTTTGGATCTGTTCTGTCACAAGAAAAATCTAGTGAAGAAAATTCTGTAAAATTGGACAGGAAAAAGAAGAAAAAGAAAAAAAGTCAACTAGATTCCTTCCTGGAACGTTATTTACTTTTTCAATGTAAATGGTGGGACAGTACTTTGGACGAAAAATTGATGAATAATATTGAGGTCTACTGTCTCTTGCTTAGACTAATGGACCCAAGAAAAATTCTCTTATCTTCAATTCAAACAAGAGAAATCGATTTGGATAGACTGACGATTCAAACTAGTCTAACTCATGCGGAATTACTGAAGAAGGGAATATTGATTATAGAACCCATTCGTCTGTTTGGAAAAATTGATGGACAACTCTTGATGTATCAAACCATAAGTACTTCGTTGGTTGATAAGAGTAAGTACCAAACAAATCCAAAATACCAAGAAGAAAGGTATGTTTCTAAGAATTATTTTGATTTCCTTATTCCTGAAAATATTTTATCGTTTCGACATCGTAGAAAATTGAGAATTCTAATTTCATTGAATTCAAAGTATCGAAACGATGAAAATAGAATTCTCCTATTTTGGAACGAAAAGAACAGAAAAAACAGCAACCAAGCTTCGCCCGAGAATAAAGGTCTTAATATAGAAGAAAATGCATTAATGAAATTAAAGCTCTTTCTTTGGCCTAATTATCGATTAGAAGATTTGGCCTGTATGAATCGGTATTGGTTTAATACCAACAATGGCAGTCGTTTCAGTATGTTAAGGATACATCTATATCCACGATTGAAAATGGAAAATTCGTAGATAAGAACTCTATACCCGTCTATCATATAGAATAGAAAGTATATGATAGACGGGTATATATGAAAATAGGAAAAAATATAGGGTATGGGGTATAGGGTATATGAAAGAAATATGCGGACCACACATTTGAGTCTTCCCTTTCATGGATATATCCAATATTAAATGAATAATGTAGGACTTCAATCTCGAAATGAATCAATAGAACTTTTTTTTTTTTAGGTCTAAACCCTTCAATGGAAAAATGGACTACTCCTTTTCTACCTCTATCTCAATCCGATTCCAGTTTGGATGGATTGATTTGAATTCAGAAAAGGAGTAGTTTTCAAATAACTTGGAATTAGATTTTTGTATATACCAATTCAAATTAATGGCATTATTATTACTGATCGGTAAAATCCATATCTTTCAAAAGGAAGGGGGAATTTTTCTATGGTAAAAAATTCATTCATTTCGGTTATTTCTCAAAAAGAAAACACAGAAAACAGGGGGTCTGTTGAATTTCAAGTATTCACTTTCACCACTAAGATAAGTAAACTTACTTCGCATTTGGAATTACACAAAAAAGACTCTTCATCTCAGAGAGGTTTGCGGAAAATTTTGGGAAAACGTCAACGACTACTGGCCTATTTGTCAAAAAAAAATAGAGAACGTTATAAAGAATTAATTGGCGAGTTAGATATTCGAGAGATAAAAACTCGTTAACTTGAAGCCTAATACCATTTGCACTTTTATTCGTTTTCATTTTGACGAACTCTTCTTTTTACGTTCAAACAATGCATGGAAGAATGACTCGGGAAAAAAAACTTATGATTGCACCAACTACAAGAAAAGACCTCATGATAGTAAATATGGGCCCTCACCACCCATCAATGCACGGCGTTCTTCGGCTGATCGTGACTCTCGATGGGGAAGATGTTATCGACTGTGAACCAATATTGGGTTATTTACATAGAGGTATGGAGAAAATTGCGGAAAATCGAACAATTATACAATACTTGCCTTATGTAACGCGTTGGGATTATTTAGCGACTATGTTCACAGAAGCAATAACCGTAAACGCACCCGAACAGCTAGGCAATATTCAAGTCCCTAAAAGGGCTAGCTATATAAGAACTATTATGTTGGAATTGAGTCGTATCGCTTCTCATTTGTTATGGCTCGGCCCTTTTATGGCAGATATCGGGGCACAGACCCCTTTCTTCTATATTTTTAGAGAACGAGAATTGATATATGACCTATTCGAAGCTGCTACCGGTATGCGTATGATGCATAATTATTTTCGTATCGGAGGAGTAGCTGCCGATTTACCTCATGGTTGGGTAGATAAATGTTTGGAATTTTGCGATTATTTTTTAATCGGCGTTGCTGAATATCAAAAACTTATTACACGGAATCCTATTTTTTTAGAACGAGTTGAAGGCATAGGCATTATTCAGGCAGAAGAAGCACTAAATTGGGGTTTATCAGGCCCAATGCTACGAGCTTCCGGAATAGAATGGGATCTTCGTAAAGTTGATCGTTATGAGTGTTACGACGAATTTGATTGGGAGGTTCACTGGCAAAAAGAGGGGGATTCATTAGCTCGTTATTTAGTACGAATGGGTGAAATGGCAGAATCCGTAAAAATTCTTCAACAGGCCTTAGAGGGAATTCCTGGAGGGCCATATGAAAATTTAGAAATACGACGCTTTGATAGAATAAAAAACCCGGAATGGAATGATTTTGACTATCGATTTATTAGTAAAAAACCTTCTCCAACGTTTGAATTGCCCAAGCAAGAACTTTATGTAAGAGTCGAAGCCCCAAAAGGGGAATTGGGAATTTTTCTGATAGGAGATCAGAGTGTTTTTCCTTGGAGATGGAAAATTCGACCACCGGGTTTTATCAACTTGCAAATTCTTCCTCAGTTAGTTAAAAGAATGAAATTGGCTGATATTATGACGATACTAGGTAGCATAGATATCATTATGGGAGAAGTCGATCGTTGAAATGATAATTGATACAACAGAACTACAAGCTATCCACTCTTTTTCCGGATTTGAATCCTTAACAGAAGTCTATGGGATACTATGGACACTTATCCCTATTTTGACTCTTGTATTAGGAATCACACTAGGTGTACTAGTAATTGTTTGGTTAGAAAGAGAAATATCTGCAGGAATACAACAACGTATTGGACC
Source organism: Plantago depressa (assembly GCA_036897175.1). NCBI lineage: Eukaryota > Viridiplantae > Streptophyta > Magnoliopsida > Lamiales > Plantaginaceae > Plantago > Plantago depressa. The sequence goes on along the minus strand of JAYMSO010000055.1, from coordinate 6,565 downwards.
TGAATATGCCGGGCCTTTGGGAATTCTTCAAGCTCTAGCAGATGGGACAAAATTACTTTTCAAAGAGAATCTTCTTCCATCTAGAGGAGATACTCGTTTATTCAATATTGGGCCATCCATAGCAGTGATATCCATTTTACTAAGTTATTCAGTAATTCCTTTTAGTTATCGACTTATTCTAGCCGATCTTAGTATTGGTGTTTTTTTATGGATCGCCATTTCAAGCCTTGCTCCCGTTGGACTTCTTATGTCGGGATATGGATCAAATAATAAATATTCCTTTTTAGGTGGATTAAGGGCTGCTGCTCAATCAATTAGTTATGAAATACCATTAACTCTATGTGTATTATCAATATCTCTACGTGTGATTCGGTGAGACATAAACTTTCCATATTTCTTTCTAGCAAGAAAGTTGAATATCTATTTTTTATTCATCGTCGGGGTTGATAAACTAAACCGGATAGTTAGATGAGTGAAATCAAACGGCTTCCTAATTTGCTGTTAAAGCCATTCAATCTCATTTCCTATGTACAAGAATTAAGTCAAAGGAAAGAATATCAGTTCTTATGTTTCCTTTACCCCAAGTTAGATTGGTTGAGTAGTAATCATGGCTTGAAGCGGGTTCAAAAGATCAACCCCCGGGGTTTTTACTATCTATTACCATGGAGGTATTAGTATTAACCTACTGGAAGATTCAAAAAATGAGTGGATGGTTAGGAAGACTAAGATACACAAAGGATTAGTAATGGAGATTAGATAACCTTTCCAAGAGGATATTTCTACCAAAGTAATTCGAATCGGGGCTTTAAGTTGGTAGAAATTCGTAAGAAGTACTCCCCTAGATTTTGATCCAGAGTATCTTCCTATTCACCGATTAAGTAAATAACTATCAAGAACGAAGAAATCTTTTATTTGGGTAATGCCGCCCTCCCTTATTTCCCGAGAAAGTAGAATAGGAACGAACAGAAGTGGAAAGACTAGAATTGCAAAAAGAGATCTTTTTTATTCATAAATTTTTCGATTTTTTCGATAGAAATAGAATCTTTGCTAGGTAATACAATATCTAATTTCGTAATCAAAAAAAAAATAATAGGTTGCAATATCTCTGTGATATTCCTCAAAAAAGTTTTTTATTCAAGGATAAAGTTATTAATCAACAAAGAAAAATACAAACTTTTAAAAGATGAGATCAATTCAGAAGCACTTTATTTTTATTATAACTAGCAGACGGAATTTCATAGGTTAAATTCTAGGCCTTAGGATAAGAGTTTGACTCTCTATTGATCATGGATCCCACAAAGGGATCAAGATCAAAAATGTTGAAAGGCCCTTAGAGTTTTTTGTGACCTATGAGGAGCCGTATGAGGTGAAAATTTCATGTACGGTTCTGTAATAGCGACGGGAACAGTGATGTTATCGCCGACTATGATTATCTAACAGTTCAAGTACAGTTGATATAGTTGAAGCGCAGTCAAAATACGGTTTTTGGGGATGGAATTTGTGGCGTCAACCTATAGGGTTTATCGTTTTTCTAATTTCTTCTTTAGCCGAGTGTGAGAGATTACCTTTTGATTTACCAGAAGCAGAAGAGGAATTAGTAGCGGGTTATCAAACCGAATATTCAGGTATAAAATTTGGTTTATTTTATGTTGCTTCCTATCTAAATCTACTAGTTTCTTCATTATTTGTAACAGTTCTTTACTTGGGAGGTTGGAATCTTTCTATTCCCTACATATTCGTTCCTGAACTAACTAAAAGAAGTCAAGTTATTGGAACAATAATAGGTATCTTTATTACATTAGCGAAAACTTATCTGTTCTTGTTCATTTCTATTGCAACAAGATGGACTTTACCGAGATTGAGGATGGACCAACTATTAAATCTTGGGTGGAAATTTCTTTTACCTATTTCTCTAGGTAATCTATTATTAACGACTTCATCCCAACTTTTTTCACTGTAAAGAACTCGAATTTTTCTATCTTCAAAACCTGTCTCAAACAAGAGAAAGAAACAAGTATGAAATTATTTATAGATATTCCGATATGTTCCCTATGCTAACCGAGCTCTTGAATTCTGGTCAACAAACAATACGAGCTGCCAGGTACATTGGTCAAGGTTTCATGATTACCTTGTCCCATGCAAATCGTTTACCTGTAACTATTCAATACCCCTACGAAAAATTCATTGCATCGGAGCGTTTCCGGGGCCGAATACACTTTGAATTTGATAAATGCATTGCTTGTGAAGTATGTGTTCGTGTGTGTCCTATAGATCTACCCGTAGTTGATTGGAAATTGGAAACTGATATTCGAAAGAAACGATTACTTAATTACAGTATTGATTTTGGAATTTGTATATTTTGTGGTAATTGCGTTGAGTATTGTCCAACAAATTGTTTATCAATGACTGAAGAATATGAACTTTCTACTTATGATCGTCACGAATTGAATTATAATCAAATTTCTTTAGGTCGATTACCGGTGTCCATAACGGGCGATTACACAATTCGAACAATTTCGTCGAATTCACCTCAAATAAAAAATGTATAAAACCCTTGCATTTCCAAATTCCCAATCCCTTTGGAATCTAAGGGAATCGGGTTTTTGCTTGTTCAAGATAAACGAGCGATTGGTTGTCGAGAATCGTGGTTCATTTGGATAGAAAATTTATTTCTATTCGAATAATGATTAAATAATAAGAGTAGACCAATAACTGTATCTACCTCAATCCACACCAACCACCCTATTCACATTTTCTTCAATTAAGAAGTATCCTAAAAAGAAAAATAGGATAACTCCCCTTTTCCCGGTCGGGTCAACAAAGTCATGAAATATTTGGATTTACTTTTTCTATAAAATAAAATGGATTTACCTGGACCAATACACGATTTTCTTTTAGTTTTTCTGGGGTCGGGTCTTATATTAGGAAGTCTGGGAGTAGTCTTATTTCCAAATCCAATTTATTCGGCCTTTTCATTGGGATTGGTTCTTTTTTGTATATCTTTATTCTATATTCTATCGAATTCTTATTTTGTAGCTGCTGCGCAGCTCCTTATTTATGTAGGAGCTATAAATGTTTTAATTATTTTTGCTGTCATGTTCATGAATGGTTCAGAAGATTACGATTTCGAAGATTTTCAGCTTTGGACCGTTGGGGATGGAATTACTTCAGTGGTTTGTACAAGTCTTTTTATTTCACTACTTACTATTATTCTAGATACGTCCTGGTATGGGATCATTTGGACTACAAAAGCAAACCATATTTTAGAGCAAGATTTGATAAGTAATAGTCAACAAATTGGAATTCATTTATCAACAGATTTTTTTCTTCCATTTGAACTCATTTCAATAATTCTTTTAGTCGCTTTAATCGGTGCGATTGCTATAGCTCGTCAATAATAATAAATCTTTTAAAGGAAGAATTCTTAACTAAATCAAGGGAAAAAGAATGTGTCTAATCCCTTAATTTGAGTGCCCACCTAAAACGAAAATCAACTCAATTTCTTTTTAGAATTGATCTATTCCCAACCAATTCCCTTGTTTTCTTCCATACGTATTAGAATCGACTGGATTTAATTATTGTTCAGATTGAAATGAATCAAGATTGATAAGGGGTTGAGTAATGATGCTCGAACATGTACTTGTTTTGAGTGCCTTTTTATTTTCTATTGGTATTTATGGATTGATCACAAGTCGAAATATGGTTAGAGCCCTTATGTGTCTTGAACTTATATTAAATTCGGTTAATATCCATTTTGTAACGTTTTCGGATATGTTTGATGATCGTCAATTAAGAGGAGACATTTTCTCCATTTTTATTATAGCTATTGCAGCCGCTGAAGCAGCTATTGGATTAGCTATTGTTTCATCCATTTATCGTAATAGAAAATCCATTCGTATTAACCAATCCAATTTGTTGAATAAATAATATGAATCATAGAAAAGAAAATTCGAATATTCATAAATTACTTCCGACTGGACGGTTTGATATGGGTAAGGTATGATCATGTTTGCCGAAACATAAGAAATCAAAGGATTTTTGCGCTCGTTCATAAACAATTCATCATAAACAATTCAAGTCCATTGATTCTGATCACTCATTGATTCGTCTGGTATCTAATTACAAGATTGATTTAGAAGTTAGTTTACTAGACCGAAAATTCATGATGTTAAAAATTGTATAGATACAATGTCACACTCAGTAAAGATTTATGATACATGTATAGGATGTACTCAATGTGTCCGAGCTTGCCCCACCGATGTATTAGAAATGATACCCTGGGACGGATGTAAAGCTAAACAAATAGCTTCTGCTCCAAGGACTGAGGACTGTGTTGGTTGTAAGAGATGTGAATCCGCCTGTCCAACGGATTTCTTGAGTGTTCGGGTTTATTTATGGCATGAAACAACCCGTAGTATGGGTCTAGCTTATTGATACGTTCCATAAAACTCTACTTAAAATCCATTTTTTTTTTTTACCGACAAAATTCGTGCGCAAACTATTTGGATTTGATTTTGCGCACGGATTTTTATGGCCCAAGTGTATCTTGTCTTTACCACGAATCATTTTCCCTTCTTAACAATAATTGTTGTTTTACCAATATTTTCGGGTTCCTTAATTTTCCTTCTTCCACATAAGGGAAATAAAGTAATTCGTTGGTATACTATATGTATTTGTATTCTAGAACTCCTTCTAATAACTTATGCATTCTGTTATCATTTCCAATCGGATGATTCATTAATCCAACTAGAGGAGGATTATAACTGGATCCATTTTTTTGATTTCCATTGGAGACTAGGGATAGATGGGCTCTCAATAGGACCCATTCTATTGACGGGATTCATCACTACTTTAGCTACCTTAGCGGCTTGGCCGGTTACTCGAGATTCTCGATTATTTAATTTCCTGATGTTAGCAATGTATAGTGGGCAAATCGGATTGTTTTCTTCTCGGGACCTTTTACTTTTTTTCCTCATGTGGGAGTTAGAATTAATCCCCGTTTATCTACTTGTATCCATGTGGGGAGGAAAAAAACGTCTCTACTCAGCTACAAAATTTATTTTGTACACGGCAGGGGGTTCTGTTTTTCTTTTACTGGGAGTTCTTGGTGTCGGTTTATATGGTTCTAATGAACCAACATTAAATTTGGACATATTATCCAACCAAACCTATCCCTTAGCTTTGGAAATACTATTCTATAGTGGATTTTTTATTGCTTTTGCTGTCAAATTACCAATCATACCACTACATACATGGTTACCAGATACCCATGGAGAAGCACACTATAGTACTTGTATGCTTCTAGCCGGAATCTTATTAAAAATGGGAGCGTATGGATTAGTTCGAATCAATATGGAATTATTTCCCCACGCTCATTCTATATTTTCTCCTTGGTTACTGATAGTAGGCGCAGTGCAAATAATCTATGCAGCTTCAACATCTTTGGGTCAACAGAATTTAAAAAAAAGAATAGCCTATTCCTCTGTATCTCATATGGGTTTCATAATTATAGGAATTGGTTCTATCACCGATATGGGACTCAATGGAGCGCTTTTACAAATAATCTCCCATGGATTTATTGGTGCTGCACTTTTTTTCTTGGCTGGAACAACTTATGATAGAATACGTCTTGTTTATCTTGACGAAATGGGTGGAATAGCTATCTCAATGCCAAAAATATTCACGATGTTCAGTAGCTTTTCAATGGCCTCTCTTGCATTACCAGGTATGAGTGGTTTTGTTGCCGAATTAATAGTATTTTTTGGATTAATTACTAGTGAAAAATATCTCTTACTAACAAAACTACTCATTACTTTTCTAATGGCAATTGGAATGATATTAACTCCTATTTATTTATTATCTATGTTACGTCAGATGTTCTATGGATACAAGATATTTAATGTTTCAAATTCCTATTTGTTTGATTCTGGACCACGAGAGTTATTTCTTTCGATCGCTATTTTTTTACCAATACTAGGTATTGGTATGTACCCCGATTTCGTTCTTTCACTCTCAGTCGAAAAGGTTGAAGCTATTCTATCTAATTTTTTTTATAGAAAGTTTGAATGAATTTTACAACCATTTCTCTTACAATGACAAGAAGAAGAAAAGGCCTTTTCTTCTTCTTGTCATACGTTAAGTTGAAATTCATTTTGAACTGGCGAGAACCCCAGCGAATCACTAACTATTTGATTCACCTCGTTCTTGCCAGTTCACACCAAATTCTTTGATCGTATATGCACCTTAGACTTTCCTATTCTAAGAACCCCCACATTCCATTCCACTATAATGAAAATGAACCATAACTATGTAGTCCTATTCCTAATAAATTAACCCCAAAATAGCATATCCAAATTATAAGAAATCCAATAGACGCCACAATTGCTGAATTTCTACCTTTCCATTTTTGATTTGTTCGAGTATGCAAATAAATTGCGAACACCAGCCAAGTAATAAAAGCCCAAGTTTCTTTTGGGTCCCAACTCCAATAGGATCCCCACGCTTCGTTAGCCCACACGGCTCCAGAAAGAATTCCTATCGTTAAAAAGATAAATCCTAGACTAAT
>JAYMSO010000054.1:0-14310 GCA_036897175.1 Plantago depressa | reverse complement strand
AATTTGGATAAGTCTTGTTTGGGCAGGAAGTAGTATATTATTTACGAGATAGACATAGGATTAGAATTAGCATAGCTTCTACTATTAATATTATAAGTTTTTAGCTTTGAATAATTTATATATATATTATCGTGAATAGAATAAATATCTTTTGCAACGATTAGAGACATAGCTTTAATAATTCCAAAGTTGTATCTAGATATTAGCTTTAATTTGGAGTAGTAGTAAATCTAAAAGAGAATAGGTAGAAGTTTCTAGTCTAGAAAAAATATTGATTTCAAAGAATCCTCATAAAGACAAGAGCACCAAAGTCAGATTAAAAGCATATCATCGAATACATAGATCCTTATACACCTTTCCTAAAAGCAATAACCCAAACAAAACAAAAAGATATCAGACCATAAAAAAATTATATTCTGTGCAATGCAATATGATATTTATATTTAGGCCTACAAACAATATAAAATAAGTGGAAAGGTTAAATAAATAATTATTAATTATAAGAAGAAAGATAAATTATTGCTGGAGAATTTATAGAATGTAATTAAAGGTAATAAATACTCAAGAACTTTCTTATTATTATTATTTTGTTGATAAGATTCATTTTAGCTAAGCATTATTTCCTTGTCTAAATCTTTCTTTATACATACATCCTTGCTGTGAGATTATGTACGAAGCCTTACTAAGGAAAATTTATTTTATTACATTTCACTACTATATATAGTACTAATCACTTTCTCTTTTCTTTGGGATATAATATCTTAGTTACTATATCCGATATGTCTATAATGTATTATTTTATGATACACCCCGGGAATAATGAATATATGACTCGGTATAGACTTACTTGGCTTAAGTTTGCTTGGTTCATTACTACGGGTGGGTATTGGTATGGATATGGATGTATAAGGATTAGTTTCTTTTACGTCAAAGTAATGTTGTTATCTTTCATGAATTGCAGAATTCTATATTCTATATTCTATATTTGGAGGTTGATTGCTGCCTTTCTTACTTACTACCTTTTTTGTACTGCCTATCACTGTTTTTATTGTCTCTACTACCCAGCTACCCCCCTTTTTGGCTATATTTATATTTATGTACTATTGTACTATTTATTGTTTTTTGTTTTTTTTCTTAAGTGACTGTGTTTCTTTTATCTTATTAGTTACTTCCTCCTTATCTTATATACTTTAGAAGAACATTATATTATAGCACGTCTACATTACTACATTAGTTTACTAGGATCCAAAGCATGTCTATATTAAATACTATTTCATGTAGATTCCAGAGAATTGGTACGTAGGTAGGAAGTAGTGAGTTATTCGCTTTAATTATCCAGCATACAGTTCAGTTAGATGAGAATGGGATTTTAGTCTTTAGTTCTGACCAGGTAGATGGTATCTTCTATTACTTTCTTCTTAATAACTCTATTTTACTTATTTATTATTTTATTATATTTATATACCTTGCACCATTTCATCTCCTACTTCTTTGCGCGAAGAAAAACAAAGAGGATACATTCGTATTTTATGAGGCCTCCACAAAAATTACATTATATATATATATAAGAAGAAGGCTATGACATAATAATTTGTACGCAGGAATGAACTTATCAGGTATATATATAAAGGAGGTAGTAAATCGACAAAGAATTCTAAATAAAATATCTAAATATATCTTACTTAAACTTTGAATATAATGCCTCCAACTCTCTTCCACTTGGTAAGAGGAATACAATTCCAATCCAGGTCTTCTATTGTTTTCTATTCTTCTACTAGTTACTAGTTCTCTGTATGCCAAAAACCATGTTGCACCAACAACGAAAGACTATAAATTTCTAATTGTAAACCTTTCTAAACAAGCCGAGACTATCCTCTTTCAAAAAAGAATATGCAAGATATGGCGTTGCACCTAAAAAAAAATATGGTATGTGGAATGTAAGTTTAAATACACATTTCTTAAGATTTATTAAGGAGGAATCACTTACAATACATCTCTATATACGTGGCAGTTTTCACACTTTTCAATAAAATTATTACATTTTATGAATTTCTTTTAAATGAGGTTACATAATTCTAGTTTTCTTACTACATTTTCTGACTTAAATACTATTATAACAAGTGGGGAAAGATTTAGTTATTGGTACTTGTTATTTATTTCTTGACAGAGGATCGAATTGCATGCACCAACTTATCATACCGAATATAATCGTTCTTTCTACATCATATACGTAAAAAAATGAACAGAATAGATAAAAACAAGACTGTGAAAACTAAAGAAAACACATATAAAATAAACCAACAATTAACAATATCCCTAAGTTCTCCTCTTTCAATGCATATTTCCAATAAATACTAAAACGTTGTTGCACCTAACTTAACTAGATAAGCAGTACAAAAACAAAGAGTAATTAACTCAAATAAAACAAATAATAAAAAAAGTATTCCTCACTCACAAACTATTCTATGATTGCACCAATTTATTATACAAAGTTTTTAGAGAAGAACTCGGAAGGAATATTGTAGTGTATTCATTCTATAACTTAGTCTATCTTTAACGTATCATTACAAAATTTTTGTATATTATTTCGATCATAACTTCTTAATTTTCTTATGTCTTTCTCTCTAAATAAATGTAGTAATTTAAAGAAAACATATGGTTACAGAATCTAGGTTGTTAAGTTTTGGATTTGAGACCAACTTCGTAGTAATCTCTATTTTACCATTTATATATTTACTTTAGATCTCTATTCGTTGCACCAAGATTTCAATTTAAAATTTACTTTATAAGATTTTTTTATAAGTAAAGATCTAATATTCGGCAAGACAAGTTAAGTATTTTGTCTATATTTATGATTGTCTAAAATTATCCACCCTGAACGTTTGTAGTATATCATCTACGATAAAAAAATATTGCACTACTCCATCCTTCTTTCTTACGTGGGTGGTAGGAATTGATAATTACTTACTTTCCTTGCAATGTATGTATATTTTGAAATAATAGAAAGGAGTACCAAATATCCCGAGTGTGGTGTGTGATATGAAAGAAGTAGTCATCATCGTGTAGTAACGGAAATAAAGTATTATTGAATTGGGAATCGTTGAATCAGTCACGAAACTCTACCATTAGCTTTGAACATTCAAAAAACAATATAAGGGAAACCCTTGTTGAGGAAGCCTCAGTCATAACATTGTTCCAAACCCAAAGTATAGAAAGAGTATAGGAAAGAGAGTAATTCGGAATCTTAAATAACTACTTAATAAAAACCTCTCATTTAATATTTTGGAGAATTTAAACTTCGTTATGAACCATCTGTCTTCGTCAATTTGACCTATAAATCTTATCATTTTCACTTGTTGGTTAACTTCAGTTTTTCCCTGTTTGGTGAGAAGAGTAAAAATTTTTTTTTTTTTTATATGATATCTATTTTAGGCAGAAGATGAATACAATTAATTAGAAATAGAAACTAAAAAATAAAGGCCTATTCTTTTGTTAACTAATGTTAACTAACCTCGCAGCTAACTTAGTAGGCATGCATGCTACAACAACCATTCCGGAAATCCCATAATATTAATGCTTATGAAAGTTCAGAATAAAACGAATCTCATTTTGTTGAAGCTTTTGCCAATGATAAATTCTGTAATTTGTATAAAAAATATGTATTTTTTTTGACTCCAGCACACCTCCCTTTTTTCACATCATGCATAGTCGATAGATATTTGATGAAGAAAGCGCTGCCCATAATACTAACTAGGACTAATAGAAATGATCTATAAATGAACTTTTTTGGATTGTATTTTCGATCCATCACAAGCCAAGGTTTTTTATTACTAGCACAAATAAATCCTTATCATCTACGGTATCTTACTTTTATTTTTTCTTATTCTTTGGACTATACCAAAACAAATACAGTTGACACAGCATGCATTACTCACTCATAGGAGGTAACAAAACTTCCTTACTAAATGCAAATAAATAGAAAAGGTCAGTGTATGTAAAAAGGGAGATAAAAAGCAGTTTTGAAAGTTAAAAAGAAACCCGGTAATGAAATGAGTACCCCTCAACTCTGATTTAGGTTTGGATTTAGAATTACACATTACAAATGCTTTCTTGTTGGTATAGTAGCGCATGTAGTAAAGAAAAGAGCCTCGAGTTACTCGAATAATACAAAAGTACAATAGCAGTGTATTCCTCAAAAATAGATTGAAAATAGTCTCTGGCAGTAGTTGATCTACAAAGAAGGCCTGTAAAGTAAGATTTTATAAGATTAAGTATTAAGAATAATAAGAAAGATAAGAGATGTACAACAAGATACAATCTAAGGTAGACGGTGATTACGCATCTAAATTAAGTAAAGCAGTCCTCCTAGGTTCGTGTGATTAAATTGGTTTCTTAGTTCTTGGTAAAGGTTAAATAGAGTAGTTATAAGCAGTAAATTGAGTATGTTCTAAACTCTCCTCTCCTAATTATAATATATTCTGTGGAATTGGTGCTATACCTCATTCGTAGCTTTCAATATTGGCTTTTTTTTTTATTCATTTTGGGGATTTCTTATCTCGTATCTTACCAATGAAGCAGTTGTCCATTCTTTGCTAGTACTTGTGTTTATTAGAAGTGTACGTTATTATTTATAAGTATTAGGACCTAGGTTTTAATTAGTCTAAGCCCGATATCTCATTTCATTGTTGTGTATCTAACTTCTATTCCTTCTCTTCTTTTTTTTGTATTGCGTAAGTATAATTAAATTCGTGTATAGGTTCTTGCAAATATTCCTTTTTCCTGATTTAGCTCTAATAAATAGTAAATGGTAAATAGTAAATGGTCTAATAAGTTTATATTTAATAGTTAAGGGTAAACTAGGAGAGAGAATGGTTTGTCTCTTGTCTAGGCAGATAGGGGTATTTGAAGAGATTCTATATAGATTAGTATTAGTAGTAAATTAGATTTTATTCTTGTTCTTGGTTGATATATAATTTCTAGCGTAGTCGTGTTTTCCTCTTAATCAGTTAGTAGAGTTGTGTAATGGATGGATACTTATTTATATCTTTTCTAATATTTTTTAGGGATAGAGTATTTTACTAGCTAGGTAGCTAGGATAAGACAACCATCCCTCCTACTCAGGATAGGTTGAAAATAATATATATATATATATATATATATATAGTAGTTAGAAATAGAAGAAGTACCCGATATAGAAGGGAATTTCTTGTTGTGATCACTAGACAAACAAGCTGCACTAAATATCGCATAAGAGAGGATAGAATAATACCTTATTAGTAGAGAATACGAATTCAATAAAAAGAAAAATAGTAATAAATACATGATTCCTTCCTCGAATCTATTAACTTCTTGATGAGATACTGCGTGTTGACTCCCTTTCAAAACATTCCTAATATCTATTGTTTAATTGCTTTTGTTTGGTATTAATTAGTATTTCTAGAGATTGTAGGAAGACATTATTTCGTGTTCTATTTATTAGTTGCGGTGTCTAGAACGTGTATAAGATATGACTCAAAACCTGCATAAATTATGCTGCCCGCGGTAATGACCTTAATAAGTTAAGGTTTAAGGTATTATTTAGTAATAATTTCCTATTCTCTTTTTCTTTGTGTGGGTATTCCTTAGCTATGTATAATATCTATAATATGCCCACCAAATAAAATATGTGTGTATGTAAATTCAATCCTTCATTATTTATTGTATTTCGTTGGTGCAACGCCATCTTTCTATTTTGTTCTGTAGAGATAATCCGTAATTTATCTTCTAATTGATTCTAAGCTTTTTTTTTTTCGTTTTAGGAATAATCTACTTTTTTTTGTTGTTTAACTGGATTCTTTCAAAACTTGGAGTCTGGAATGGAAATATAGTGAGTCTAACATTTTATTCACATAGAAGCAGAAGTTTCAGAGCATTGAAGTGTCTTGTACCTCCCTCCATTTTAGTAGTGAGTAGTTCTTAGCTTTAAACACGATTAGTAGTACTTTTTAAAATGATTTTTACCCAGCCCAGAGAAAAGAAATAATATTTCCACCAAACATTTCTATGCGCTCTTTAGTTTAGTGTTGTAGTCTTATTATAAAAATATTATTATAATTATATATAATACGATACGTGGAGAATTGTAAAGTTCGCGAGGAAAGAGAAGATGTAACACTTTTTGGGTAGACTAAGGACTAAGGAGAATTTATCAAATGGAGTAAACAACATAGCTTTCCTCTGGAACCAAAAAACCTAAACTTTCTAATTCTATCTAAACTATTTGATTTTTTATTTTATGCTTAACCGCGCAAGGAAATAACTCTAAGTTACATCAGAAAGCACTTATAATCTATGTATTATGAATTTCATTCTTTAACCTGGTATTTATCTTTATCTTTTTGATTCATAGAAGTTAACTTGCCAAGCTTTATCTTTGTTTTCCCAGCTCTCTTATGATTGTAGTAGAAACACGTGTCATTTACTTACAAATCAAAAAGAGAGCAAACGCCAAGCGTACACTAAGGAAGAGGAAAAACCACATGTTCGGAGTAGTATATTTCAACTAGGAAGGGATCCACCCCTCGAGCACTATAATCTACTCAAGAGTATAAAATATGTATAAAAGAACTGTAAAAGAAAATAAACATCAATGCTGGATTCTAAACATTCTTAACTAAGGCATTACAAGTATCAAATAATTCAATATAATTTCTATTTCTGCTTATTTATAGGGTCTCATGAATGCACTTTTCTTTCCATATTTCATGTTTTTCATCTATGTGCGTTTTATAGTTATAGTAGAAATATATAGGAGGCAAGAGTTGTGATTTTACAAACTGTTTCTTATTAAATACCTAAACCTTTTCTTATCTTTTAGATTAATAAAAAATCCTTTGTTGGGAATTGTATTGACTTACTTTACTAATTTGATTAGAGCTTTAATCGGATCTAGAGTCAAAGTATAATACTAATAAATAGAGATAGAATATATTTTCGTAAAAAGGTCGCCCTAACTAAGTATTTTCAAGATCGAGTTTGGACTAAGAAAGTCTAAAGTCTACTGAGAGTTAAAAGGGAATTTTACTTACGTAGTTATAAAATCATTATAAAATTATAAAGAGATTGCACCAGCTACGGATTTCATTCTTAATAATACAAATTGTTTGGGATGGTTGTATGTGGAAAGAAGGCCAAATTGAAGATAGATAAATTAAGAGATTTAAATAAATAAGGATCACATCTAAAAAATAAAGGTAAGTTGGGCAAAATATAAGGAACTCTAGTACATGTCAAAGAAGTCCCAGGATATCAGGATATACAGAGTAAATAACAATGTAGTATTAAATAAAGAATTGTGTATTGAAAATTTTCATGCTTATTCGATTTGTTATATATATAATAAAGTATTTTAGTTGTGTCTTATGATTTATATGTGTCTACTTTAAGTACTTTAAGAATCTTACTTAGAACCTTTTATTTTAAGAACCCTTGCCTATGTATTATATTTGTTACGGTGGTATGAATGAAGCACACCCTATAACCATGATGTTCACTTCTTTACTCAATTGGATCTTTTCCTTGTACTAATTAATTATCTTTGATTGGTTGTTGGCTTTGAGATGTTACGGGTCTCACTATTAAATAGATGTATCTTTGCCTTTTTCGTTACTAAAGCCTTTATGAGTTATGAGTTGTTGTATCTTTTTTACTTTAATTTTAATATCTTGTTATTACTTTTCATAGATGCTATATATATATATTTTTTGTAAGTTGTATTGTAAGAGTAAGATAGATTCTCTTTTGTCTGAGAAAACATATGTATAAAGGCGTACAACACAATTAACTATATTGGTATTAGCCGCTAATTTGGTATAATATTGATACAAAACGTTGTCTTTATTTCTTCACACCTTTTTTTTTTAACGGATTTGAAGCACATTTTAGCAGCGATTGCCTCTATGAACAGCCAAAATGAGGCAGCAACGAAAAAAGAGTGCTAAAAATGATGCCATTTTCCTCTATAGATCTTCAAAGCATCATATAGAATCTCTTTCTTTTACTGTTTTCTTTCTTTCTCTGCCTTACTCTTGGGAAGCATAGTCTACCGCTGCGAGATGGTTCACCGAATCTGTTCGGGGAATCCCATATGTATGCGTGCTAAGGTACTTTTTTATGAATGTTCTGTTGAGTGCTATCTGCTAGAATAGGATGGGATACGTGCTTGTTTGGCTTCTTTCTTCTCTACTTGCTTGTTTTATTTTACTACTCTAGCTTTTTTTTTTTTTTTGCTTACTCTTCAGTTATCCCATAGTATGTAAATAATCTAAAGCACGCTTAGGTACTTCTTAGTAGAGGTAAAAGATATGGTATTTGTTGTATTTCTACGACTGGGTAGGTAATATTAGTAATTATGTAGTTGTGGCTGGATCTTCCCTTTTTTATTTTGTATTATTATGTATTTATATGCTACCTCACTTATACTTATCTATCTTCTTCCTTTGGTTGTAGGCGTATTATAGTGTACCTCTTTCTCTTCTACTCTTTTCTTTTTGCCAAGTTTTAGAATGCATAGCTTCTTATAGGACTTAACATAGATTTATATAGCATGAGAGTAGTTATTTATTGGTTGTGATCCGTCTTTCTTGTATTATCGGGGAGAAAAGAAAAGGATATGAATTATAGAACGTAACACTAAGAAGAGGAGGACTAGGTAATAAAATATAAAATACATTGAGCTTGGAAAGAAGTAGATATATAAATCTAAATTAAAAAATAGACTATACGCCCTAACTAAGTAAGACATTATCGGCTGGGCATTTCTTATTTGTGTCTTTCCTTTGTCTTTTCTTTTATTAAACCTGTAAGCTGAGTACTTGGAATATCTGAGGAATTTTAGGGTTCTTTGCTTGTTGTCCCATAGCGTGTGTTCTTCTTCTATCCTTACTTTATTTTATTCTAATCTCTCATCTTTTGTCTTTTCTTTTGTAACCAGAAGTATTTATTTTATAAGTTATTCTATCTTTATTTAAAAGAATCGTTAGTCGAAGTAACCAAACAAGTAATTACTGACACATATATAGTAGGCATGGGAATCTTTTCCTTTCAGAGTAGAATCCTTCCTTAAACTCGTTTGCATTATGAGTGAGTTCTTTATTTCATTCATAGCACAATAATTGCTTGTGATGATTATTTGTCGAGTAAGTTTGAAACCAGAAACAGGAAACAAACAGTGCCTTAATTAACAAATAGAAACCATATATATAATATAACCAAAAAAATGCCCAGGTAGATTTATTGTATACCACGAACTTGGGTATTAAGACTTTCCTCTTGTCGTGTTTTTCAGAATCAGAAAGGGTCACATTATTTCCCTTTTCACAGCCGGTTGTTCATTATTTGGCTATACGCTGGATTACTTGATTAAATTACTAAAGTAAAATATCGATAAGCCCGTACTACTTACTATTACTTACTCTTTTCTCTTCATATCTTTCACATTATTAATTTATTACATTCTTCTTAACCTACGTATTTTCTTTTTCTTATTAGACAAATTTCTCAATTCCCCCTTCGTGTTGTGCAAGATTGTACTACTGCATATAGAGAATATTCCTAAAAGTTAGAAAATAAATGAGATACAGGACAGCTTTTAAAAACAACGAACTAATAATTGATGTCTGCAGGTTGGTGTACGAGACAGGTAATATAATGCATGATTTCGTTGTTAATTGAAATGTGTAAGTCGGAATACTTATATAAAATTAACTGGATAGAGTGCTTCATAATAGAATAGTACAATACAAATTATAGTAAACCTTATAGCAGACCTGTAGAAAAAAATAGAAGATGATATTCCAAGTAACTACTATGAGATACGAAATGATTTTTTATTAGAAGATACGATCCCACCTTTATTCCAAGAAGAAGAAAGCCCCTTATATACATACAATAATACCACAGCGGAAACAGCAAAACAAGTATTTTATAGTACAGGTCTAGGAGAAGAATGAGAATAAAGAAGTCAAGAATTGTGAAAGGGCTTAGATAGAATTAGATAGACCCTTATATATAGAACAAATAAGAGGTAACTACTTGCTACTTAGAGAATAGTGTATAGTAAGACAAAATGAATTTCTCTTTCTAACTTATCTTTATTTTCGAGCATACTATACTAGTATTTTATAGGTTGTCTTCATGTAAGTTTTATCTACAGTCTTCTATTTTAGCATATATAATAAATAGTTGTAGGCTCTTCTAAGAATTGTTGTTAATAAGTAGCTCGGGATTTATGCTTGGTTGTAGAGCTGTATTATATAGCACTAAGTATTGATATCAGTTAGTTATAACAAATTAAAAGGGACATAAATCTCGTTGTTAAATATACTTTTCATACTGAACTGATGAATTAGATGCGTACTACTCTAAATTCTAATATTTTTTTTTATTATGGATTATTTTCTTTGCTTCTCTGGAAAAGACACTGTATACGAAGCTCTAAATATCTTGTGTGTACCATAAGCAGTATTCCTTTGCCTTCTATCTTACTTACTGCATGTTACGTACGAGTTCTACTTAATTTGTTACTGAGCACCTTATATGTTCATCTCTTGCTTATTAATTAGATTCTTGCGTACTACTTATCTTTGTTTCTACGTTAACAATCACCAAAAAGGATACACCTAATTAATTTCTATTCCTATTTCTAGGTTTACTTTATGCTGGTGTCTTTATATCCCCTATGATCTTCATTTCTTTTCGTACATTTCTCTTTCTTTATTGTCTTTACATGTGTATTGGAATTTGCTGAGATAATCATATTCTAGTAGACATAATAGAAAAGGATAACGAAATAACTTTATCTATTAGGCATTTTATTGCGTCTGAGTAAAACATATCAAACTCTTCGTACACTACTTTATTTAAATTTAAACACTCTAATACAGATTTTTATCGGGAATGTCCTAGAATAATACATCGCAAAACAAGCTAGAGGACAAAAAAGTCTGGTGATTCCTAACTAATAATCAATCATACAACAAGGCATGCATTTCTCTATCTACTCTATAGCTGAGAAGTCCTTATTCACACACAAACTATTAGATAAAACTGACTTAAGCTAAGCGTC
This sequence comes from Plantago depressa, assembly GCA_036897175.1. Lineage (NCBI taxonomy): Eukaryota > Viridiplantae > Streptophyta > Magnoliopsida > Lamiales > Plantaginaceae > Plantago > Plantago depressa. The sequence continues at coordinate 3,206 of JAYMSO010000054.1, read as the reverse complement.
GATGACAATGAAAAAATACTATCTATAATCCATTCTATAATAACTATTTCAATTTCTAAAAAAGATAAGGATAGTAGTAATTGGTAGTTTTCATGTACTTAAATTATAGTTAATTAAATTAGTTAATTAGGGCTGTTGTATTTAGAGTATAGCAGTATAGAATTGACATATGACATATATATAATTATTTGAATGAACTATGCTTTTTGCTATCTGTTAGGTCTTTTCACGAATATTTCTTAGGTAAGAAAATCCATTCTTTGTTATTGTTCTAGATTGTCTCTCTCTTTTCACCCTACTTCAATTTCTATTTTTGAATTAAATGTTCCCCATAATTCTTCTACCTATATCTCTCTCTATAATAAGATATAACAAAAGTAAGACAAATACGCAGAGATATTTTTTCAAAAGCCAAAAATAAAAGAAGATTAAAAATCTATTTATGTAGGGAGTCAAAATATATAAGAATAGCACTAGCACAACACAAAGCGTAGAAAATGAGCTGTTCTCCTTGGACCAACCCTTTGATTTCCCCTGTTTGTTTAATACATTTATAAGTTTTGTTTTTTTTCTTGGCCATTTATTTTATATATTCGTTCATCATTGTCTAATCTTTGTTACCTAGCTGCTATACATATTATAGACACCATAAAGGGATGCATAGGAATAGGGAATTGATTTCTTATAAGTATTGATTTTTCATAACACATATCCTTTATATGTCTTTTTGTTGTACTGTAGTAACCATATTATAATATTTAAAAGTATTAAGTACTTCAAGGAATATCTATATCTATAATGTATAAATGTAATGTAGTACAATCACATGTAAGAAGGAAACTAAAAAGTGATGAGTAGGATAAATATATGTTATGGTTACTACTGAGTAGTATATCTATATCACTATACCTATATCTATATATAGAATATTCCTAGTAAGTTGCCTGGTGTAGAATCCTCAGAGTGTTTTGTCAAACTGCAGCTGTGCAAATCTAACTTAATCTTATAATAAAGATGTTCCCTGACGTAAGTGAAGAGTAAACTAAGAAGTAAATAAAGGAATATAATAAGGCTAGAAGATAGCATATGTTTTATGAATTCTTACTATTCTTTAAATCCGTAATCCATAGTATAAAAAATCATTTTATATGCTCTTGTTTCCTTCTATACTATAAGTCTATCAACGGGAAATACTCTTACTATAATATATTCAATCTTGCATTTTCTTTACTTACTCCTTTTCCTGCTGCACTTTTCCTTGGATTTTGGCTTATCTTTTGAAATAACATGCACTTATCTGCACTTATACATATGTTAAAAGGGTTGTGTTATTACTACGAGATTCTGAACAACTTAGTACATCTCCAAGAACTCACGTGTAACAAGGAGCATAGAGATATATACCAATATAGAGAAGATAATGGTAGAAAACAATCTACGCTTTATCAGTTACTAAGAGAAATCTTATTTTAGAGTCTGATGATTCTGAGACATCTTTTGGGGTTTATTTATAGTTTATTTATAGATTGTTTGTTACTTATGAGCAATGAGTCTTTCATACTTTGTTATCCAAGGGTGCCTAATTCTGTATATACTTAGATTTTCTTTCTGTGCTCAACTACACGTCTCTCTTTGCAAACAACCCGAAAGCGTCTTTTCGAATCTTCAGTGTATTTTTAAGTGTCTTCATCTAGAAATAATATATCCCACCAATGAATGAAGTCGTAGTCCATTCTTTTCTTTAATCTGTTCTTTATCTGTTTGACTTGGTTTATGTACGAAACAAGAATTTATTTTCTGCCTTGTTTTGTTTATAACTTGTTTATAAAATTGTACATTTTACATTCTATGTATTTATCGGTGCAACGCCTATCTCAAAAGTGGCATATAGCGGGGACCAAATGCGAATAGAAGCGAAAGTAGGTGCACAATTTGCACTAACCTATGCCTAGTTTGATGCGACCTTAGACGAGTGTAGGCAGGGTAGGTAGATCTCGAGTACCCGTAAATGGTCCTTTAGGTGCTCGACTGACAGGGGAAGGAGAGGGAAGGTTGACATTACTAATAATCACACAATATAGGAATATATATTAAAAAATAAACAAGGATCCAAGAACTAATTACATGGCATTGATCTAAGATAATAAAAATGTAAACAAGACAACAAGGAGAAAGGGTCAGCGAGGGAATGTGTCTTTCTGGTGACAACAATTAGTATAGTCTCATAGAGCAAGGTCAAAGTATAACGAGAATACCATAGAATTTTGTGCCTTGCGAGATTTCCACCCAAGAGTCGTTTTTGGTTTAAGAACTTTTTTTTTCATTTTTTTATAGAATAACTGATTATCAAAGACAAGATAAAAGGGTGAATGAATATAAAGGAAATAGAATAGAGTATCACACAGAGGCTCTACTAATACTAATAAGTTAAGTATGGCAGGCATAAACAAGGGCATCCAAGAGGCCAACAGCAAAGGAAGTCTTATCTCTAACATACCGTTTAATATCAGCTGCGTATTATGTATGTAGTCATTATGGCATAGATCTATTACGTAGTGCTGGGCAGCGGTGTTGTTGGTCTCAATTAAAACGGTGAGTAATCTAGTTGCAAGTCTACTTTAAACAAACTTAAACTTATAGGGTGTACAGTAATTACATACAGCCAAGTTAGGATATAACGATAAATAGTAAAATAGGTGATAAAGAGCACCATATCCAAGGTTTCCAAAGGATCTAAGACTTTTTATGCTATAAGGGGATGCCTAGAATAAAGTAATCTCAAAGAGTAAAGTAATAAAGAAATAGATAAGTATCGGAAAGGAGAGCCTAGCTACGAAGCAGACATTTTCTAGTATAGTTTCGGAAGACATATATTTAATACTAATATAAGATGTAGGTCAACTCAACAATGAGTCCATTCAACAAGATCTAACTTCGGTCGTATTTAGTCATATTGCAGTGATCTAAGACATGGGAGTTATCACGTACTCTTATGCAAATAAGCAATCTCCTTCTAACTCTAGACAAGGCAAGGAATGCAAGTTTACGAAAGAAAGGTAATAACATTTCGGGATATAACAAACAAGAAAACTAGGGTATTTGGAACAAGAAGTGTATTTCCATCAAGGTTTCTAAGAAGGGCTCCCAAAGACTTTTTTACTGTGGTTTTGGATGACTGCCTACAATCAAAGAATTTCTCGTGAAAG
>JAYMSO010000053.1:0-14321 GCA_036897175.1 Plantago depressa | reverse complement strand
TTCTAAGAAGGGCTCCCAAAGACTTTTTTACTGTGGTTTTGGATGACTGCCTACAATCAAAGAATTTCTCGTGAAAGAGTAAACCCAAGAATTAAGAAGAATAAGGAAGACATTTAACTACTCAATATAAGGCAGTCCTAAGCTATTAAGATTACGGCAGTGGTAGGTAGATAAACAACAGACAAGTTCCTTATTATGATCTCCCCTTTTAGTTTCTATACATAGCAGGCATTTATTTGTCTAACAACTTTAAGTATGACGGTATTAGACGTGGCAGCCAATACGTACTCTTATCTCAATATAAACGAATCGAAATGTAAAGAAATATCCTTCCATCCAAGAATGAATGATGTACTTTTCACGAGCTATAGATGTGGATTAGAAAGAGTACTCCCAGCCTTTTCAACGTATAATTTCAAAGAATAAAATAGGTGATCGATAAGAGGTCAAGTGCATAGAATTCAAAGGGTTCAGAAGCTTTAACTATGTTTTGTGGACGACTGCTTTTCACGAAGGAAGACTCTACAAGTGGATTTCATCTTTCATATCTCTTGAACTATTAATGAAGTATGCCTGTCTATGTACAACTCTTTTCATCGTAGTCAAAAGTGAACGGAGTATGCCGTGCTCATTAAAGAGTATTCATTAGTGATGGTAGATATATCGTACTTAGGACTGGCAGTGTCGGTACTATTATTTGAAAGAATGCAGCATCTTTTTCAACAAACTACAGCGAACAATAAAATTCTAGGCGGGTAAGGATTATCAGTCATATAGCAGGGTCTAAGAAATGAAAATGTAAGAGACTAGTATAAGGATTCTCTTTATAGGTCATAAACGCCAAACTAGTGCACAAGCGGTAGTAATAATATTATGTAAGGTTAATCTACCTACTTTCTTTTTATAAGTTAAAGGATCACGAATAGTAGTCATGAATAGAACGAACAAGAATAAACTATGTTGCCAAGAGTACCCGAACCTGGAGCATCCCGATTTGTCTCTTTTTCTTTGTTTGGCTCAAAGTTTTTTATGCAATGAAATGAGGAAAACTTACTTCTAATTCTAACAAAAAAAAGTAGATTATTTTATTTCGAGAGCAAGGAACAAATCTTTTAAAACAAAAAAGAAGGCCCAGGTGTCATATTTCGTGTCATTTTTTATTATTAAGTAAACAAGAAGTGTAGTTAGGGGGCATTTAGGGTTCTTCACGGTGGAGTTACTTTTAGTACTTATGTTATTTCTTTATTTCTAGTATTACATGTAAGAAGGCAAAGAGGTTATTCTAGGAAAAATAGGAATGGATGGATATTATTAACTAACTGCTGTTTTGGTCAACTCATGTTAGTAAAGAATTAATACTTACAAATGTACAAATGTCTGCTTTTTTGTCTTTCTCCTTTTCTCCCGGCCGGAGTCGGTGGCTAACGAATTAGAAGGGAACTCTAATGTTTTCGTCAAATACAGGAACAGTTCAAGTCGAACTATAAATGAAGTATAAAGGGTAAGGTAATCCACTCTACTCTACCACCAAGGTATTTATTTTTTCTTTTGGGGCCAAACTCTAAAATAACTGCCTAAACGAGAGAAACTCAAAGAGTAGTTAACTAAGAATATTAAGAAAGAAAGATATAGAAGGAGATTAACTAAGATCATTCATAGCACAAGGACTTGAAATGTTCATGAATATGAATAAGGTCTCTAAACTAACTGTTTTATTTCTTTGTAAGAATTGTGTATCTATTTAGGGCTCAACAGACATAAATCTAACTTCTTTATACTAAGCATGGTAGTGGTTCAACACGTGGTAGTTATAGCGTACTCTTACCAAGATGAACTTCTCATAATTCTGCTTCCTCTATCAAATACGTACTTTTTACGAACTATAGTAGGTTTACGAAAAGAAATCCCAACAATGACAATGTCTCAGAAAATAACGAACAAAAGAATAAACTAGGTCAGTAAGAGCAAGTGCAACCGTAGATTTTTCAACTGAAAGAGAGAACTTTTTAGCAATGAGTAGTACCAGGCATCATGGGTATGTATTGGAAATTGGAAATGTACTTCATTTTTGAGTACTAGAAGAGAAAGAGAAGTAATCTAACTATGCTCGTCGTATTTCCTACTTTTGGGGTTTCCCTTGATTCTCAGGTCGACTTATAAGCGAAGAATAAGAAATTTATGTAAGCTATACGATCTACTCCTAGGTACTTTATTTTCTTCTAAAGAAATGACATATTCTGGCTAAATGAGTCATATCACTATCACATAATCATAATAATAAATATCGGGCTATGTGCGAGGGATAGAAGATAAAAAAGCAATAACGCAAAATATGTATTTATATATAAGAGGGAGGATGTCTCACTCACAAGTAGTAGTCATAACAATGTCGAAATAGAAAAATGGTAAGAAATTGTATGCTTTCCCAGATTTAAGGAGTGTTTTTGGGAGGGCTTGAAGACTCTTTTATTTTAAGCCCGCCTATAAATATATTCTAATGAAGACATGCTGGTGTAGACACGCATTAGCCTTAGTGGTGGGGAGTCTGGCAAGTAACTGTTTCAAAACGATAACACGAGGAGGCAGAACTGTTATTATTATAGATAGAAGGACCTGTGTTGTAAGGCAGGGAAATAGGTGTATAAGGAAAAACTGTTTTCTAGTCAAGGGTTGGTAAGGACTGGGATTTAGGAAGTCATTGTGTCGAATAATGACGAGTATATTATTAAAAGACGATTTGGTTAACTTCTTCTTTTAGATGAATGGGTAAACGCCGAACAAATAATGGAGGCAAGCAACGTGGTATATCTTCGTAACTCAATAACTTGTTGAATAATAACGAAATCTAATTGGCTAAGACAAATGGTATCTAAAGAATAGTCATAAGAAATGTCATACTTAGGTTTGATCTATGCTCCTTTTTCCACTTCCAGTACCAAACAAGTTATTTCCTACTGCAGCCGATGTAGGTGATTCTTTTGGATTTGTATTTTTTTATTCTTTAGCTCCAGCAAGACTGAGACTCTTTCCTTATTAAATAAGAGTTAGTTAAATAAGAGATAGAGTACTAAGAATATTATTATAGTCATATCAAATTATGTATGTATGTACAAAAAATATAATACATCAAGTGATCTCACATAAAATATGCCTTTACTTTTAGTTGAGATATAAGAGGATTTCCCTAAAGAACTAGGTGTTTCGGTTTCCTTCTTCTCTCATGTCTTTTTACTTGTTATAGATTATAGATTTCTTTTTTATATTTGTAGGTTTCTCTACAATAGAAATATCGGTGTAGTTGCGAGCTTTTAATACCCTTAAATTCCCGCTGTTTGTTTTCCTTATATTCCTTCCTTATATAATTAATATAATAAGGTATCATCTTTTCTCACAAGTTATAGTCCTTTTTCTTCACCAGACAAGTAAAATTCTTTTTTTTTTTTTTGAGCAGAGACAAAAAAGGATGACCAAATGTGGAATTATGACGAGGTATGGTACGTACTAGGAATAGAAGACACTAACAACAAACAATTTCTATCTTTCTTTGCCCTTTGCTTGTCTTTATCTTTTTCTTAGACAAACATGAGTTATAAAAAAAAGAACCTTGGGTTATACAATAAGGTATTTGCAATAATGTCAGCATAAGGGGATAATAGAATTTTACACTGCGAGTAATAAGATGAGATCAACTTCAAGGTATTTATTTCCAGATTCCAGGACTCCTTTATTATTTATTTCTCCAAGGATAACTGAGTATTAGTAGACCTTATTCGTTACATTTCTACATTTTTAGTTATATTAATCCTATACACGTCTATTCAAGTACCCCTAAAAAAAATATTTTACTTCGTTTTTCTTTCTATATCTATCACAATGTCAAATGTAAAAAGGAAAACAGAGTATAGCAAAATACCTAACATATGGCAAACGTGCACTTTCATAATTTCATAATCATAATATAGTAGTAATAGAATTCTAATAATTTATATCATTTCTCAACACATTCTTCTTTACTCGTGAAACCTGACATGACAGTATAAGACAAAATATAGTCTAGGATTTATTCCTTTCAATTCGGTATACCCTACAATAAAAAAGAATTCCCTTTCATTCACAAGAATCGAAGTTAACTAGGTGTTCGATAGCTCATCATGACTACTTCTCCCTGAGAGTTTTGGTTTAATTAGGTATCAAGAATTTACGTTGTTTGATCCGCAAATCTATATTTTTATGGGTCACGCGGACATTATGTATCGGAACATAAATCATTTCGTTAGCATGCTGTTATATAGTTAGAATTGTAGTCTAGTACGAATAGTAAGTAGTATTCTTGTTTTCTTTTCTAGGACAAGTATTTACGAATGTGGTTTACATAGATAGATAGGTAGGAGCAAACGCCCAGTATTATTTATATTATAAAGAGGATAAGAAGGAAATGGCAACCGGTGTCCCTGAACAATATATCGAATACACAAAAAATGAATTCTAAACGTACTTTATTACTTACGTTTTATCCAAGATAATCCAACTTTTTTTCTTTGGTGCACAAAACACTTTATTAACGCTTCTTTTTCCTTCCAACGAATTATTTCGGGTTCTTTCTGACGTAGGTGGTTCTCTTACATGCAAGATATAAAACGTACTTTTCTAAACTAAACTAGGCGGTAGTCTGTTTCATCGACAGCAGTACCAAGGTATTTGTTGTTTTGACTCTCAAAGACACATGTATAGAATCTAAGGTGTAGAATTTCTTTTTATTTGATTTAATTAATATAGAGAGCGGGATAATGCTCTCATAGGTAACTAAGAACAAAGGCCCTTTTAAGTAAGAAAGAAATAGAAATTACTACTAATCGGCATGGTATATCACGCACGATACGTAGTAAAACCGATCATAACATAATCGAAGCTAGCAAGAAATAGTGTCGTTGGTAGGTCTGATGTAAGGGAGCGAAATGGATAACAAATGAAAATGAAGTCATTCTTAAATTTAAAGGGGTAGTCACCTAAATGTCAAGATACAACGAACTTTTGGAAAAGAGTACATAGAGTAGCATTCGCGTTTTCACTTTTAGATAGTTTTCTAAGGCTCGAAGAACTTTTCTATTCTCAGCAATAACTGCCTCTAACAGTTTACAGTACAGAGCTTACTCTCGTTTACAACTTGCGCCTCTTACAAGTCATAAGCTAAACAAAAAGATCCTATAAAAAGATAAAAAATAAATCCCTGGTATAAGGTATTCCTTCTATATCTACTAAGATTATGTTGTCCTTCTTTGAGTCATTTCTTTACTTTTTATTAATATATATATATATATCTGAAGTATGCTATGTTTCTCGTTATTACAAATAAATCTATATAAAAATTTACATATCCAGTTCGTCCAAACAAACAAATCGATTCGATTTTTCTTAGACTGATAATATCGGTTAGTTAATAGGTATGCCTAACTCTACTGACTACTAAATTGTACAATATATTTTTGGTATAGTATATTATTTACTCCTGTTTTACTTGGGTTGCCTAGTATAAGTCTATCTTTGCAATCAATAAATTTAATTAAATAAAAATTGTAGTTTGCACAGTTAGGAAGTACCTCCCATTCTTCCCAGAAGTTTCTATTTAATGTAATAATATAAGTAATTGGTGTTATTTTTTTACTCGGTTTATAAATTGATTTGGGTATAGTATTATTTGCAGCTATCCCAACATAGTAGTACAAAGTAATCTTTCTCTTTTCTATTTCTAGTCTACATATAATATAATATATTTCTGAATCAGTACACTTGTTTGTCTATTTCCTCTAGTTATTAATTATAATTATAGTTAATAGAATCTGTTGATAATAAATTCCAAGTACCCCCCTTAGAATATGTTACTTCATTTTAGCGGTATATTCAGCTATACAAATATATGTTATCTCTCAGTTTTTAAAAGTGTATATCCGTTGTTGTTTAGTTGTTTATAATCCTTTTTTTGTCTCTTCCTATAACTAAACACCAGGTGCTGGTTGTTTCATTTATACGTGTAAGGTAAGTCTATCTATACGGGAATAGTTCATCAGTCAAGCAGCGGTTGTTCTTCTCCTTCTCTCAGTCACTAAAACCTATATACCTATATTAATTACCTATATAATAGTAATAATAGAAAAACAAGTAGTACTTTAAGTCGAATCTTTGGGTTTAGATTCAATGCCAGCATATGAAGAAATAGTATTTAGGTAGATTTCTTGTCAGTGACTTCGTTTTTCAGTGTATACATAATAGGAATAAAAAAAAGTAATAAATATTTATGCGCAGGATATACTTTTCACAAATTAAGTAAGACAACTTCCGTGCAGGACATATGTTAGCAAATATAGAGTATAGTAAGGGCATGGAGGATCCAAGGAATACTTTCTACTAAAAAAGGCCATCAGCCAGGGTAACCTAGGTATAAAACAAAAGTCTACTTCAGTTCTTATTCTATATTCCCTATTGCACATTTCCTAGAATAATTAAAGAATTCATATTTTCCTTTCCACAATAACTCTCTTTCTATCTAAAAGGAGAGAGTAAGAGTATAAGTAGGATTAACTAAATAAGAGTCTCCGGACAACTGTAGAGAATACCTATGTAAGGATTGTTGTCGGTCATATAGGACAATATAGGTCTAAGAAATAAAAGGCAGTCGGCTGCTAAGGAAGCTTTATTAGGTCAAAGGTCAAATTCTGTCATAATAGTGTAATCGTTATAATATAATAAGTCAACGCGGAAAAATGTCTTTCTTTTTATACATACAAGCAAGGTATGCTATTTACAAAGAATGATAGTCATATCAATTTACGGGATATGACGAGCAAAAAGAAACTAGGTCACTAAGAGCACCTTCACCCATAGATTTTTCTTTTTAGGAGTAAGTAGTTTTCCATGATAAGAGACTCTAGATTTTCCATAGTAACTGCTTATAAATTCTTTTATAACAAGTTAACAAGTAGAGTTTTTTCGATAAAACATCTATTTCTTGGTTCTTTTTGGTTATCAAAAATGTTTTCTATTTAGAACTTTATTCTTGGATCTCTGTTTTCTCTTACTTATCTTACTTAACAATTTATGTGCTTGGCGCCTGCTCCTATATCTGCTTACTCTCAGTTGCCACGTTTAGAAAGTTCTACCAACCCCAATTCTAGGCATCTTTATTGATCTAAGAATTCTACAAATAAAAGTTATAAGTTTAGGCATAGTCCTCACTCTTAATCATACAAGCGAAGAACAAGAAAATACGACATACACTTTGTTCCCTGGTACACCCAGTTCTAATTCTAAATACAAATTGAGTTCTAGGCACTGTTTTCCCTTTTGTTTTGGATTCCCTTGGCTTCCAAAAATGTTGGGCATGTTAAGTTAATTAGTTAATTAAAAGCAATAATTGATGAAATCTTCTCTCTCTTACTTTATCCTACCCAGAAGAGATAGGGAAGTAAAGAGTACGCTCGATACATTTCTGGTGGTACTAGACTCTATTCTGATTATTCTAAGTCAATTTCTTGGCTATTCTTGTCTATGTAACCTAAAAAGTAGAGTATATATATATATAATATATACGACGTGGTCCTATTTATAGTGTGTATTTAAAGGTCTCTAAGTCATAACTACAATTAAAATTATTAGCTAGCCGCTATACATCTTATCATGCGTTTAGTAGTGACAGCCTTGTTTATAACATATATATATAAACAACTTGGGAGCATTCTTAATTTACTTAATAGTATTAATAAATAATAGTATGAAATACATAGATAGCATCTTACAAAAATTGGACTATAAACTATAAACAGAGGGTACTACAAATTTATATCACCCAGGTGACCGACTCCCAGATAAGACATTTTTCCAAGAAAGAGGTGTTACTATTTTTAGTTGTAAGTATAATCTAATTAATAGATTATAAAGGAGATTCCACGTTGGAAAGAGAGACCAAATCGCAAAGAAGAAAAATAAGAATTAAGTAATGATGCTTTTTTTATAACACGACCTTAAATAGAAAGAAATAAGGACATCGTAATTCGATAAATTGCTCAGCTCTTTACTTTATATATCATATAGCCAAGTAAAACAACAAGCAAAATGTTGCCAAATATAATAAATATAATATAGAGAAAGTCATGCTAAGTAGTAGAAAAAGAATTGTACATTGTTAGGTCTAAAGAATCTTTTGCTTTTTTTGATAAGGTATTCACAACAAAAACCACCCACCACGGTTACATTTTCTCTTGCGTTCCTTATCTTTAGTACAATACAATAATAATGAACTTATATAAAATTGATACATTAATGCCTCTTTGACGGGTTTTTTCATTAACGGTTGTAGAATGAATGTCATGGCTTTATTTATTATGGCCTCATTGGTCATTATTATTATTATATTATAGAACAGAATTTTTGTCAATGTTGGAAATAATCAGTCAAACAAGATTCTTTAATTCGGGAAGATTTGTTGACTACGCTATACCAACCACATGTATCCGATTACCAATTAATAGTAATAGCCCAACCAATCATAGTCGACCATGTTTTTATCTAGCATAAGCACAGCATAAAGTCCATAAATAACGAGCAGGACGTGTTCTCTATGTTGTAAATTTGTGAGATGATCTTTTTATTATAATCATGACTTCCGCAGACTTATCCTAGAGTTGATAAAGAACTTGGTATTTAATTTATTATTTATGACTACACAGAACTAATGGTTTACTTATCTTATTAGTTATAGTAGACTGTTGTAGGTGCGTTCTATTTCTTCTAGCTACTTATTCTACATGAAGTTAGAATGTTTTTGTCTTAATCTTAATACAAAACACATAAGATTGAGTATTTTTCTTTTCTCTAAGGGCAATCATGCTACAAAAAAGATAGAAACTTACTCTATTTTAAGGTCGAACCCAATACCTCTTGCGGATTCTTTATTTACTACCAAAAATCGAAAAATAAAGTCGTGCATGTCCAAGTCTTTCTAGTAACATAAACTTGAGTAGCTCCTTATTTATTACAATTACAGGACTTTTTCTATTTATAGGAGGAATCATTCATTCCTAATAAGATAAGAGGCCAAACACCGACACAGGCTTAGGAAAAAATGCATTCAAGGGATACCAAAAAGGATGACATGTTGTTGCACCAATAATAAAGCGCTACTTGTGGAAATAGAAATTGTATAGCAGCTCTGTTTACGCCATCATCTGCCGTGAACCTGTGTGATCTTTCTATAAAACTTTATAGACAATTCACGCTTTTTAGTTTAGTAGGGAAGTTGCTTCGGATGTTGGAGATTCATAAAGATATAAACGATATAGAATTAACATACTTGTCTCTGGGATTGCCTTGCTTGTTTTGTTAGAGCGTATGCATACTTGGATCGCTGCCGAGTTATACATGACTAATAAGAATATCGAAACCAAATTGAACAGTACTACACTTGTCTCACGAAGATAAGGAAGAAACCTTAGGTTATAATTCCCTATTAATTCTATATTTACTATTTAATTTACTGTTGATGTCTCATATCGGGACTAAAACACAATAAAAAACACAATACTAGTAAAATTATTAATTAGAACACGTAGGATAACCACATTCCCCCTTTTATTCTTTTTTTTTCCAGCCTCCTATCTTTTCTTAGGGTCAAATTAACACATGTTTTCATACTATAAACGATAGATCTACAGAGATATCGTGAAAGAAGTCTTGTAGTTCATTTAGAATTCTCTATTACATTCCTATAAAATTTTAGGAAGAGGCGGTATTAGAAATCATTCATAAAGGGTAACTACGAGAAAGGAGTAAGTAGTAAAGCTAGGAAAAGGAAGGACAGCTAAGGTACGAATATCCATGAATACCTGCTTGCTATAGGTTAGCTTAGAATAAATATTTAATAGATCCATCATACATAGTGTTTGTATACCTGTTGGATTTCTCTAGGATTTGGTCAATAATCTTAACAAGCAAAATCTTTATTTACTCCACCAGTTAAAGAAGGATATATTCTACTACATTTTTATACTACACATGACAAAGAGTATCTGAGAGGAAAGGCTGCTCTTTTCCAAACACAAAGCTTGAAATAAGTATCCCTTCCTAAAATAATAATTTACTACTGGGGTATTTTCTTCTACTATGTTATGTGGAAGTCTTGTACTTGTGTCTATTTTCGTCTTTTCTTTAGTCATGTATTCAGAGTAATTCTCTTCTTATTTATCTGTCAACGAGCATTTTTCTAATGATTTATCATAGTAAGAATCCAGGAACTAATTTCCAACAAAAATACCAATACAAGATCTAGTAATTTAAAATATAATTTATAAGAAGAAATAGGAAACTCTAAAACAAGGAAGACCACTTCATTTTATACACACACGCAATAATTCAGTAAGTCGTAAGAGTCCGTACTAAACCACAATAACATACTAGAGGATACGTATGATGAAATCAGATATAGAGGTAACTTTTTTTGTCTTTATCCTTTTTTTACGTCGTATAATTAATTAATAAGGCTAATAATTTATGTCATCAAGAACAAGATTAAACGCATATTTTTCGTTTGGAAGCTTTGTATTTTTTACTAGATACTGCTTATTACTTACAATGACTCCAAGAAGAGTCTAATTTATTAAAATGAAATAGAAAAGTTATGTATAAGTATAGAAATAGAATAGAACAACAATTAAGCTTTTAGAAATACTTATCTTATTGCATGTAATGCCGCACTCTACTACTCTAACCACACATTTATTTATAGTATAATATATTCTATCTAATAGTTCTAAGACTAAGCATAACAGGTATAGGTAGGTCTATAAAGGGTCTTAACTTTTAATAAACATCTTATAACGTACTCCACATTATGCAAAATAAATTGCTTAAAAAGGTAATTCTGATCCCAAACGTGGGTATTCAAAAGTATAAACGAAATAGAATTGTCAGCAAGTGCTGCAGCAAATATAGATTTTAGTTCTTGGGGCTCAAACTCATCTGCCAAAGGAAAACTTGTTTCTAATAAATTTTTATAAATAAAGAACAGATGTTTCTTATATATTTCGTCTCTTATCATTATAAAGCAATGAGTACTGCTGGCATCATGGCTACGTCTTTTCTTTTTATTAAGTGTGAGTGACTCACGAATTGACATTGCTTTGGCTGCTCGTAAGTAATTTGCTATGAATACGAATCTTTTCAAATTATGTCCTACTTTTTCTAATTGATCTTTGAATATTTGAATAGTATTTAGAGTGTAATTTCTTGATTCTTGCTTACATTTTGTACTAGTTTCTAATTATAGAACTACTTTTTTTTGTCTTGTATGCATAAACTGCGCTTGCTAACATATTATACGTGCTGGTGCGAAGGGAATACAGTATCTAATTTTCTTATTATATTTGATATTTGACAACACAAACCTCTATCTCTATTCTACCTTTTTGGATTGGATAAATTTGGAAAACAACAAGAAATAGCCCGCAAAAGATATAGAAAGAAAAGCATAGTAAGGTAAGTGGATAAAAAGTCACAAGGATAAAACCTATATAACGTAACGAGTCTCAGCCCAATAGAAAAGGAAGTTCTGCATTTACACCAACCCTAGGTACTTAATTACTCCTAAAAGCCAGATTTAATAGAGATCAATTCTTCATTTTCTTTTACTTTATTTATTTTATGGTACGTCCAGGAGTATTACTACTATGAATTACCTCCTAGGTATTTGCAATCTTACCTGACTAAACGTTCACATAATATTTAATTAGGAATTAAAGGCTGTAATCCAAGCCCTAAAGCGACTCTTTTATTTAGTAATTTCGACAACACAAGCACACCAACCAGTTTTATTGACTATTGAATAACAAACTCAATCTCTCTTTCCCCTTTTTTTTTACTATTTAGAATAAGGAATAAATAAATTCTAGAGCATCTATTTTCCAGGACTCTTCTAGAATCCCTACCTACAATAGGAATCTAGGCCTTTACTTTATAATTATATTTATAATTATAATAAGTATAATTAATTACTCAAATAGAAAAGAATGTCTTGATACGACGACCAAAAACACAAATAACAATCTTATATCCATCCGAACAACAAAAATACCTTGATAAAACGAAAAGAAATACACGCCCAACAGAAAATGCCACTGCTGTTTATAACCTGAAATAACTTGTCTAATAGGGAGGATCAACTCTTCTTTGGTAGAAATGGATACAAAATTATGTCATCACTAATGCCTGTACTAATATTTTCTTCGGAAATTTCGAAGGTATACCTGTCTATAATAAAGTATATTCTGCATGAGGTAGCATCTCTCATGTCCTACTAGCTAAGAATTTCAAAGGAATTTTAAATAATTAAAGAAAGAATAGAATCTAGTTCCAACCAATAAAATGTCAATGCAGTTAAAGGTATTTTATTTCTCTTGCTATACTCTTGCTATAAAATAACACGTTATTAGAAGGGGCAACCGACTCTTTGTATATTACACATTAAGAAGTAATACTAATTGGATGATATCAATCTAAACTAAAATCATTAAAATTATTAATTAGTATTGGGTCAGGTTGCTCTGGTTGGTACTTCAACATTTATATTGGATCTCCTAGATACTGGTGTTTTTGCCTATCTCTTTTATGCTTGTAGGTATTCGTGATTTCGTAAATGTATATAAATGTATTTGGACTATTAAGAAACATTGGAAAATAAAGAAGAGAAATAGCACAGAATCTATTTCTTGTAAGTGTTGTATGTACGCAAACATCGTATAAAACGAGAAGTCACAGAAGTAGAGAATTAGTTTAAATACGTAAAAAAGGGTTAATACTTTACTTTCAAAGATCAGAAAAATATCATAATAAATTTCTAATAAAGTCTTCTCATATACATGGGATTTAACATCTTTTAGGAAGTACTGTAGTCCCATCTATTCTTGAATTTCCAACACCTTATTTCGCCTTATTTAATATTTGTGAGAAGCAACTTATCTATCAATAGTCAAACACCGTGAAATATAGATTCCTATCTAAATGAAAACTTCATAAAAAAGGTAATCCTTATGCCTGCTACCAACGGACCGACCCTCTAACTCTTGTTTTGGTATATATTAAGATATATAATTGATTGTGTATAAAGCGTATAGGAAATCTATGTTGAAGAAAGAATAGAAAAAAGTCAAATGCATGATATTGTATATTTGTGACTAAAAGAAAAAGGGTGTCACATAGACTTGTTGTATGTACTAAAGAAGAAAAGAGACACATACAAATATAACAACAAAAAAAGAGAAGTAAATTATTCTATGTAGAGAAGCCATGCCATGTCGATTCTAAAATAAAATATTTCGTATAAATTCACATATAGCATATAATAAATTTTAAGTAATGGAATAATAATAGATTCTTATATCTTCATTGAATTGAATAAGTCTTGCAATGTAAGCTAATCGATGAATATAAGCGCTACAAGGTTATACTTTTCCTTAGTAGTTGGTGATTCTTGTCATGAATTCTTAGAGAAATGATTACGTCTTTTGTTTTTGAATACTCGAGCAAATGCTAAATGCTAATCAAATAATAGAAATTGTATAGGTCATAAATAATATAATAGCCAAACAAAGGATCTCTAAATAGAACATTCTAATTTCTAAAAAAATAAAGAATAAATCATATATTACTGTTTTTTTGCGAGTAGCTCCAACAAGAAAGAAATGCAGGTAACTAGGATCTGTTATATGCTTGCTTTTATGAATTGCCCCGGCTAAGTTTCTAGTGAATTCTAGTAAATAAACGGTAGGATTACTGGAGTTATTGGTTCATTCATACAAAGTGACTACATGGATCAAATTCTTTAATTAAAGATCAAAAAATATTCATTTCTTTCACACTTTTTTTTACTTTCGATAAGAGAAAAGTCTTACATATGTTTGTTCGACAACCTGGTATTCTTGTGTACCCTTTACTTATTTTTAATTATTTAATGGAAAATTCATGGAAAATTTTAGAATGTTCGCAAAGTTCCTATTGTAGCAGATACAGTAAGTACTACACGCATAGATAATAATTTATGATAAAATAAAACAAGAACCGTGGTAGCTACATGAATGAGTGGAGTGGATGAGACGGGGTGACACTTCCTATTAAGAGCAAGAGTACGATAAGTGGGTACATGCGATTCTGAGCGAAGTGAACAAGAAATCATACAACATGCCTTCGCTGTTTTGTGTGTTCGGTGCAAGAGTCTGGTATAGTATTCTGCCGGTTGGAACTGTAATGGTCACGAGTCAGAGGAGAGGGACTCGGGTAGA
>JAYMSO010000052.1:0-14524 GCA_036897175.1 Plantago depressa | reverse complement strand
AGAGGCAATATGGAGATATGGTTGGATTCATTTGTCTTTTCCTCAATCTAATGGACAGTAAGAAAAGGAAAAGAATTCAAGAAAACGAAATAAGAACCTTGTTCCATGTCTTATTTAAGGTCACATTTGGTTCTTGACAATTGCTTTTGACAGGACAAACGTGTTGGCCTTTTCTGGCGCTTTTAAACCATTTAATACGAAACCTAATTTCCAACCATATCTACTCTGGAGAAGTCATTCAAAATTGGTTATTATGTCAATTGATTTTCACATGGGGCTTACTAAGTCTTAGTAGCATTCATTTGGTATCATAAAGATTGGCTTTCTTGTTTCTTCTGTCAATGTTCTGGGTAAGAAAATCAGAAAGATACGCGTACTAGCAAATCCAGGTGTTCGGAAGTTGCATTCATACAGAATGGTTTGGCCGACTTGCCCTTGGGGTCGAATTTTCCATACAGGTTTGAATGAAACTGTAGCATTGACCCCACTGTTAAAGTGAGGGTATTGCCCCTGGGGTCGAATTCTCCATACAGGGTCAGAACTCAGATGATAACCTTGCTTTTGGGTGTACATGGAAGTAGGGAACTAGGAGCAATGAGCATTACGTTCTTGGCTTCTTGCACAACACTTTTTCATACAATTCAAAAACAAGTTTTCCCCGATATGTAGAAGCAGTTCACAAAATATATGAGAAGCAAAAGCTAAACGGAGCAAGATAATGCGAGGAAAAAATATAGAAACGCAAGGAAATGAAAAACTATGAAATATCAATAAGCATCACATATTAAAAAATTCATACATACAAGTCTTTCAATCAGGAATCCAGAACCAATACATTCTCTGTTCAACATAAATGATTCTTCTAAAACAGAACTGAAAATGACTACAGAACATAAATGCTGTCAACTACTTCAGCATACTCAAACAAACTCCTCAAACGAAGGATTTACACTCTATAAGTGAATCAGATTCAGGGAGCTTTAGCAAAGGCTAGGAATGTATACGCAAAGAACTGGAACAGCTTGAATGGGCTTAACCTTTATTGAATTAGGATTCTGGCAGATAAGTGAATAATCTGTTGGAACAAATCCTACTAAGACTCATTGGATGTCCTTTAGTCTTAGTAAGGACATAGGACCAATTCGAGTGGGAGAACATGCCACATATACTATAACAATTAGGATTCCAATTTTAAGGCAGATAACATGCTGTCAAAATTTCTGGGTTTATATGGAAAAAATTGTACAGTACCAACTAAGAAACAGAATCAAATAAAGAGGATATGGCCTTATGCTTACGGATATTGGGTGGGAACTTGAAGAGCATATCGTTTGCCTCAGAAAGTCGACCTTTAGTGAGAAACGACCTTAAAACATGCTGATAGGGGTGAAGAGATGTAAATTCTTTTCCACTCAAGGCCTTCAAGAATTCCAAAGCATCATTGACTGTCCCAGATTCTGTAATATACTGAACAAAAGGCTCCGAAAAGGGTGGATAGTTGTGTTTCTTCATCAACCGAAGAAGTTCCATGGCTTCTTCAAGTTTCCTCTCGTTTAAGAGCTTCTGAATCAAACCCTTTAAAGTCGATTGCCAAGGCTTCAACTGCATTTTCTTCTCCAGCTCAAGTAGCAACTCGTATGCACCTTGTGTTCTATCCTGTTTCAAGAACCCATATATCAACACGTCCAGGAGATAAGCATCAGGATCGAAGCCCTTTTCGATCATCTTTCCGAAACATAGCAACGCCTTATCTTGTTCATTAGCTTCAAAATGTGCTTCGCAGGGTGATGTTCCTGAAAGCAGCAAAGCTGCAGCAGTAACCAAGGGCTTGGGACAGTCAGAGAGTTATGCTACACCAATGGAAGTCCAGGCATCCAAAGAGCATACCAGCTCCAAGAAAACTCCCAATGAGTCAGTTGTTGACATTAGTAAGTGGAGTTGTGTACATGCATCTTCATCTTCAAAAACATTGGGGACAGATGCTGTCCGTTCATCTGTTGGCTCTAAGAGTACAACTACAAACACTGGCAAGAAAAATGCAGTAATGAAAAGTAGCAGCGGTTTGCCTGAGGAGAACTCCAAGACAACAGTTCCCCTATTTTTCCCCAGACGTCCTGGTGGCCCGCCAGTTGTGCATATACCTCCCCCACTACCTAGGTTCTATCAGCACCCAACTTATGTAAAATCTATCGGAGGAATGGCAGGTGCTCGCCCACAACCACTTTCCAATCATGTCCCATATTTGGGCCCTATTCGGTATGTTGGTAGTCCGTTTCCCGATCACCATGGTGTGCGTTGTGATGGGTGTGACATCAGTCCTATTGGGGGCCCTATATTCAAGTCAAAACTGTAAGATGATCAACAATTCAACATGCCATATGATATGCTGTGTAATAGATATTTAGAAGCTAACAGTGCCCTACCCCGGAAATTTGCAGGAAGAAGGACCATAATCTTTGCAACTTCTGCATCCATGAAATGGGAAAGCCTGAAGATTATATCAGAGTTGATTACCCAGCTGCTAATTCGACAATTAAGTCGCCCAAAGAGTTGTTTAACTATGCTCTTGTATGCTCCTTTTTCTATGTCATATGTTGAGCTGTCCTTTATTCATAACATGTGAAGTTATTATGTGTAGAACTTTACAAAATTCTTCAGATATACTTTTATATTTTAACACTTTGGGGCTCATTTCTAAATGTAAATGAATAAATAAAAGAAAAGGGAAATGGCCTTCTTAAAAATGCACCTGCAGTTTTGCATTATATGCTCAAGTACTTTTATGTGTCTAGGTCACTGGTGGAGTTGGATGCAAGTTTCAACAAGCTCACTTATCTACCAACAGGCATAGGGTTTGAACTGGTGAATCTTCAAAAGCTCTTGATCAATCTGAACAAGATCCGCTCTCTTCCTACATCAATTGGTGACATGAAATCTTTGCGCCTTTTGGATATTCATTTCAATGAGCTCCGTGGCCTTCCATATTCAATTGGAAAATTGACCAATCTGGAGATCCTTAACCTCGGGAGCAACTTCAGTGACCTCAAAGAACTTCCTGACACACTCTCCGACCTAACTAACCTGAAAGAGCTAGATTTGAGCAATAACCAGATTCAGGCTTTGCCAGACTCCTTTGGCCGGCTCGTGAATCTGACTAAGCTTAATGTGGACCAGAACCCTCTTGCTATCCCTCCAAAGGAGGTTGTGGCACGGGGTGTTCATGCTGTTCGGTCTTATATGGCCAAAAGATGGGCCGATATTCTGACTGAGGAAGAACAGAAGATCATGCCTGAAACCCCTGAACAGGCCCAGGCTGGTTTGTTGACACGAAGCACCTCATGGTTGAGCTCTGTTGTTTCCAATGTTTCTGGGACTGTCTCTGGATACTTGGCTGCCGGGAAATCAGATCCTGACGATTACCTGAACCAGCAGCTATAATTCCATTCAATATTTGCTCATTACTGTATGATGGTTTTGATATTCTAACTACTGATAAAGGCGTGGCGCACAGCTGGGGCTTTCTTTGGTTTAATTTATTTACATACCAAATTGTAGCATATAATAAAGGACAAACTCATTTTTATGTTGTCTAGATCCGTGCTAAAGTACAAATCTTATGATGTTGTCCTTGTAGATTGTTGTTGCTTCTTAATACATACTTTTTTGGCTGTTTTGTTACAGAGTACTGAGAACATATTGAGCTGCTATTGGCTTATGAGATTTCCCCTTCAGTTAATTGAAAAGACATCTGTCCTTCATCTTTACATATTTTTATGTTTTTATTATTCTTGATTAAAATCTCAATTTCTAAATATCATTTTGGTTCTTGAACATAATGAGATGGCATTTTTTGAAACATTTTGTAAATAAAAAAATGAAAGTTTCATAAAGGAAAAAAAGTTTAAAGTGTTTTGTAACCTTCCAAAATTCATAAATCTTTTATCGAATTCATTTCGGCTAGTTTTGCCAAACCATGCACTATGTTAAACATACATCAGAAGTTCAGAACTGTTGGGTCATATATCTTAGCTCTACAAAATTCTGAACTTGACAAAACTGTAGATTACCAACTACCATTAACTTGAACTAGTCAATCCTTTTGTTTTAACCTGCATCTGATAAACAGGCAATGTTCAGTAACCTAGGGATCATACACAGGCAAATGGCTATGTGTCTTAACCTTGAGATAACACACAAGGCAATGTCCCAAAGAACAATTTGTCATAAAGTTACTACTAAATTATTTCGATACTATATACCATTGGGAGGAGACATACATTGCATGTCAAACATTGTTAACTCATAAATCTTGAATTACACTCCATAATTCTCGAATGTTAGTACATTAATTATTGAGGTTGGTGCCTCTAATTGCCAACCTTACCATGTGCACCACATGCCCTCCAATTCCTTCCCATTGCATATAGGTGAACAACTCACAGCTCACAATTCTCACCTCACTTATTTCCTCCTCTTTTCTCTCTTCAACACATTAGCTAGCAAATCAAATCTTGATGAGCCAAATCACCAGCACAACCAGGACAACAACATGCTTGTTGTTCTTCTTGGTTTCCTTCTACATTTTCCATTCAATAGTTGAAAGAAAAAGCTATCCACCGTCGCACTACTACGCTCCGATGGTGCCGGTTGTTCTTGTGTTCCTACTTGCCCTCCTGATCATTCTGGCCGTCCGGACGACCATTGTGACATGGATAACGGTAATGGTGCTTCTCGCGTTTGCTGGGAAGCGGCGTCGGGTTCTGGTCAAGGAAGGAAGGAAGATCACATCAGATGTTGCAATGTACTTGGTTCAAGTTGTGCTCAAGGAAAGGAGCCTTGTGGCTATGGCTTGTGCAACATTTGTTGGTCTGATGGTAATTGCTCTGTTAAGAGTACCTGATCTTCATTAAGTTAAACTTTTTGGTAGGTGAAAGTGAAAATTCTCATGGTATATACATCATACTTTTTCTTCTTTTGGTCAGTTCAAATTTTCATGTATAAGAACATTTCTGTCATGAGAATAATCTTGTATCTTGTATGTTTACATTTTCTGGCCTTCTATTTTCATAATCACTCACTACACCTCGCACTCAACTTTAAACACAAGGAAAGGTGGGATAAAAAAGTCAATCACAAGGTAATGTGGGAGCTATTTTTCTCATTTGCGCAGATTGTTGTGTAGTGACTTATATGGTTTGCATGTTATATTATTACACAATTTGCGCAGATTGTTGTGTAGTAACTTATGTAGTTTGCATGTTATATTATTACACAATTCCGAGGGTACACTCAAAGGAAGATCAATTTCTTAACACGTGAAAAGAGGAAAAATGCACCTACCTTTTATTGACATAATTATTGAGGTCAAGTACTTCTATTTTATCAATCTAGAGTTTGACTTTGTTGAATTATGACCGGTATAAATTACTTCGTAAACAATTCCAACAAATCTTGGACTGTTTACCATGAAGTAAACGGGACTATTCACCCGTTAATTTTTTTCGAACGTTTGACATGCAATTTAAACACTACCAAATTAGGATATAGTGAGAGTGGATATCAATCTCCTCCGGTGCCTACATGTACGTACATGTACGCCAGGAGAAGAGAAAGTGGAAAAGAAATGCGACATAGTCCAAATCCAGGGGACTTGGCAAATGGCAACGACCTTTCCATGCATTCTCCAACGATTTTGAATTGTTCAATTAGATCAATTAGAAGGGGAAGAAGGTTGTGGAGGAGGAGGAGTTGAATGAGTATGTGGTGAGGCTGCTGGAGGAGGCTGAGTCAGGGAAGGTGATTGAGAGGGTGGATTTGTCTGATAAGGGGCTCAGGATATTTCCCGAGGCGCTTGGGAAGTTTAAGTCGTTTGTTGTGCTCGATTTGTCGAATAATCAGCTTGAGGTGATGCTTACTCTTTACACTATTGCGTGCAACGTGTTCTGCTTGCAGTTCAGTATTTTGTCTAATTGCAGTATGTATGTATGATCACATCTTATGTTAGATTGTTTATGCGTGCTTATGATGGTAATCTCAATTGTCAGTCACATCATTAGTGATAATAAACATTGGACTTGATTTTCATACAAGTTAGTCGAGGAAAGCTGAGTTATAGCCTTCTATAGCGTGCGGTGTGCCCACATCTTATGTTAGATTGTCTCGATGTGCTAATGATGGTCACCTTAACTGTCCATATCATGAGTAATTTTAAAGATTTGACTTGATCTTGGTATAGTTTGTCGAGGAAAGCTGAGTTATAACGGTCCTATTTTAGGGCACATATCTTATGTTAGATTGCCTTAAAGTGCTAATGATGGTAATCTCAATGTTTGAATCTCATGAATAGAAGTAGTAAACATTTGACTTGATCTTGGTACGAGTTAGTTGAGGAAAGCTCTGTTATAAGTGTCTTACTATAGCGCACATATCTTATGTTAGATTGTCTCAATGTGCTTATGATGGTAATCTCAACTGTCAATTCTCATGATCAATGTTTCTTTTGACATGATCTCGGTACAAGCAAGTCTAAGAAAGCTAGTTATAACCGTACTACTCTAGCGTTCATATCTTATGTTAGATTGTCTCAATGTGCTAATGATGGTAAACTCAACTGTCAATCTCATGATTGGCATTAAGCATTTGACTTCATATTGGCGCAAGTTAGTCGAGGAAAGCCGAGTATAATGGTTCTACTATAGTGGGCGAATGTTTAAAGGCTAAATATCCACTTATTTTGGAATTATGTAAAGCTGAGTACGCAGTACTTATGTTAATATTGGTTAGAGTCTCACAGCTTTTGTTTTCGCATACAACATTAGATATGTATTACTTTTGGATAAAATAATGCTAGTGGGTCCCTCAAATTGATTTGTAAAGTTGGAATTTGGATAAAATAATGTTAGTGGTTTTACTTTTGAATATAATTTTAAAGTTGAAGTAATGATTGACAAAAACAGAAATGAGAAATTTTGTTTGCGACGCAAAAAATGGCAAAATGGGAAGTTATTCCCAGGATGGAGGAAGTAGTAATTTTGCTTTATGCAGTTGCGAAACTGCAAACTTGTGTCCAAAAGAGAAACTAGACCTCTTGTACTTTGGTTTCTTTACTAAGTTTCTTTTTTCTTTTTTCTTCATATCGCTTCATAAGTTATAAATCTATCCATGTTCTTAAGTATTTGAGGAAACTTTCTAGAATTTTATTTCCCTTTCTTTATATTAAGCTCCATGATTCAGATTTGGGAACCTGCAAATTTGTATTAGAATGAGAGATTTTATTTGTGCTTTATCGAATGTTCTCTTACATATTACTCCATAATTTAATCTCACTTTGACAGTTGCACTTTTGGCAATGTATGCTAACTTGTGTCCGTTTTGGAAATAGCTTGTACTCCATACTTGAAGAATTCTTTTTTTCACTACTCTTGCTGATTCATAGACAGCGTAAATGATGTCTTTATTTAATCCCTTTCGACATGGCAACCATCCAATAAAATTAGATCATCCTGACTAATTCTTCTTTCGTTATAGAATAATTGGATCTTTCTTTCTTGGTGCTTGGTAATTGACTTTCTAAATTGGAAACGCTAGCTGGATAATTAAACTTATTCTATTTCAGGAGTGTGTTACAGTTTTTCTACTTTTTCTCTGCTGCATCAGTGTCATAATTTAGTTTTACATTATATTCCGCAAAATAGATGGCCATTGTCCGTGTTTGAAAAAAACGATAATGTGATACCCTATCTCGTTTGATTGGAAATGGCTAGCTGGATAAACTTACTTTTCTAGTTCAGGAGATTGCTTCAATTTTTCTGCGTCATGTATGCTGCATCACTGTAATAATATGAAAAGGTATTCTGCCAAATAGATGGGCCATGCCTGTTTGTAGAAAGAAGATTATGTGACACTTAAATTAATGTGCGTTATCCACATATTTTTTCTTTATTCTATTTTAGCTTAATGATTGACGTTTGCTTTCTTTTCTGAGTGGAACAGGTGATCCCTGATTCAATTTCAGGATTAGAGAATCTTGAGGAGCTCAAGCTTTCATCCAATGTCTTAGAGTCATTGCCTGATTCAATCGGACTGCTGTTCAAGTTAAAAATCTTGGATGTTTCAAGAAACAAGCTTGGTGCTCTTCCAGACAGCATTTGTCAATGCAGGTGTGGCTTATAAACTATTTAAATTAACATTGTCAACCAGACCCTGAGGCAGGATTGTTTTCAATCAGTACTTCATAATTTCAACCCTCCTGGATGTTTTATAAAGAAAGACCTACTCACCTCTCATTACTTCTTTTGGATGCAGTTGAACCTACGCTCGCCTCACAGGAATTCAGCATTTCAAAAAGTTTTTGGATTGCCTCCTGAAGAATTTCTCATCAGTGATTTCTCTTGTTCTTTGAAGAGAAGGATGCCATTACAGGTAGCAGACCTGAACAGTTTCAGCTATTCTACTATTTCAATTATTTTACTTTACCCCTTTACAATGAGCTTCCACCATTCTGGTTACGAGACATTAATTATTTACTCTTTCCAGGGCCGGCTATTTCTTTCTGCAAGGATTGTTGGGTTTTATGCCAACTTATTTGGACATAAAACTAGATTTTACTTCCTCTGGGAGGATATTGAAGATATCCAGGTGCTTCCACCTTCCCTGGCAGCAGTTGGAAGCCCCTCAATCGAAATAATTTTGCACAAGGGTCGAGGTATTGACGCTAGGCATGGGGCGAAGCTTTTAGATGAGGAAGGAAGATTGCATTTCTACTTCCATTCTTTTGTTTCTTTCGGTGATGCAAGCAGGTACTTTCGCAGCAAAACAATTTTGCAGATTTCCTTGTGTGGTACGCCAATTATTCTGTGAATTTTATTTTTTGAACAGGACAATTATGGGTTTATGGAGAACACGAACATTGGAAGATGACGAGAAAGCACATGTTGTGGAAGAGCAGCAACAAGATGAAGAGAAGCCGTGTCTGGACAAAGACAGTACTGGATCCTACTTGGTTGTTGAAGATGTAAAGATGACTAAGGCTTATTCTGTGGAACTGCCTATGAATGTAAGTGATAACTTTGATCTCGTTTTGAAATTCTGAAGTAAACCGTGAACTTTTATATAGTGCTTGCCTTCGTCTAATGGCACAAGCTCTGAGCATTAGAGGAACACTATTGGAACTTGCAGTTTGCACAAAATTCTCATGTGTAATCGTATCAAATTCCCTCGCATTTTTAGGAACTCAGCACAAACCGTTTAGTTTCAAATTTGGACCATATCTTTTTTGTACCAAAACTCTTGCACTTCAAAATAAAGAGGTTTTGATGCAGGGTGTTAAAAACGCCAGGGAATATATGTAAGGGCCTATATGTAATAGACTAGCACACAGAGATTCGATGCAAGTTACATTACAAAGGGGTGTTTACATGGTGATGGTGGGGACTGGTTTTCAAAGGTTGTCTAATCTTGCATTCCCCCATTGCTCGAGTTTGTATTGGTATTAAGTGTACGTGTCTATGATACATGTGGCCGATGCTTCAGCTTGAGTCACTGATGAAGATGTTTGATGGAGGAGTATTGGAGCTTAGAGTCATGGGTAAGTCTGGTTGCATCAACTATGTAACAACCGCATGGGAACAAGTAAAACCTGATGTTCAAGAAAGGCGCATGTCTTACAAGTTTAGTCGCCGAATATCAATTTTTGGAGGGGAGGTTACCTGCACGCAGCAGAAATACCCCATGCCAGACGATGGCGGATGGGTGGTCAATGAGATAATGACACTCCATGGCGTCCCGTTAAGTGATCAGTTTCGAGTAAGTTCAGTTAACCCGTTAGCAATGAAACTCTGCAAAAGTTGGTGTGCTTGACTTACAATTAACAGGTTTACTTCTGATTTGTGCAGGTTCAATTCAGATATCAGATTGAGAACTCTTCTTTTACTCACAATTCTTGCAAGTGCAGCATATATATTGGAGTTGTGTGGCTGAAAAACACCCATTTCCAGCCCCGAATAACAAAGAACATTATGGAGAAATTCGCCCATCGGTTAGAGGAAATATTACAGTTGGTAGAGAAGGAGATCTTACTGACAAACAATTTAGATTAGTTACCGTTGTTCTGCTGGTGTTTTGACTCCTGACATGAAAATTAGATTAGAACAGGCTTCTTGTTTCCCAAGTGAGTAAATAATAGGTTGCTGCTTTTTTTTTTATCTGCAGTCTATGCTATTCTGATGTAACTGATCATGAATGATTTCTTCATAGAGCCAATTGGTTTTACCATTATAGAAGATGGTGTTCATTTACCATCAGTGTTGTCATACAAGGTGAGCCTTAACGAGTATATCACTTCAAGTCGTTAAGATTCAAGTTCATCTCCCTTGATAGGGAGATCGAATCGCCTCGATCGATCTCAGTTTTGGGCTCGTTTATCATAGAGATTTGCTCCTCTTCCCATTTAAATATAATTCTAATAGTGAGTGATTTTATAATCTTCTTAATCAATTGCTAATACAATTGATTGAATTTGTAATATAGTGATTAATTTTTACTTTAAAAGTCAGAAGATACTTTTATTACTACTTGCTAGTTTACTATCGTTATCCAATGAAAATAGTTATCATTATTGGAGTGCAATAAAGTCCCTTAGTCACAAATTATGTTTAGTTTGGTCAACAATTGATGAATGATGAATAGTAGTATATGCCAAAATCCAGTTGAATTAGAATTGATCAAAGTTGTAATAAAACACGATATAGAGTTATAATAGAGGACAACTATTAATTACTCAACAAAAATGTATTTATACACATATATTGGAGTTGTGTGGCTGAAAAACACCCATTTCCAGCCCCGAATAACAAAGAACATTATGACGGAACTGAACTGAACTGAATTGAACTGAAGTGAAGGAGTTTTAGTTGAAGATAACATATCCTTATTCATACATACGATATCATTACACAACAATATTGTATTCATGCATCTACATAGTGAGATGGGTGTAAATCTTGTTAATTGTCATTGAATTATCTCCAAGATCAATACTACAATATAATCCACCATCAACAACTCCACTTTATGAAATAACTAATTTTATGTATTATGCAAGTCGATCATTCACTCGTAATTAGTTCAACAAAACTCAGTAATGCTTGAGTTTGACTTGTGGAAAGATAATGAAGTCGCATTCCTCTACTTCAGGATGTCGATTCGCTATCAAGTCGAGTACGCATCGACTCCATCTGGATCCCAATTTACTATCACTATATCAAGTGAAGTATGATCCAGACACGCATAATATCCAAACCAAACCGCTTTATATATCGGTGCAACCTGGATCCTAATTTATTATCATTATATCAAGATTATATCAAGTAAAGTATGAGTCAAGAAGCACCTATGCTTCCTTCGTTTGTGCAACAAATTTCCTCAATTCCTCGTGTCACTCTCTTCCTCACCCCACGTCTCTTCATGGCTTCTTCCACTTTCCCATTAAAACTACCGTTTCATCAAACAACTCAAAAATCCAACAACAACCCACTACCCTTCTTCTCCCACATTTCAAACTTCAAATCAAGAAAAATACTTTACTATTCAATTGCTACTCAACCAATCTCCATTCGAACAGAGAAATAAAAAATGAAGCTTTACGTGTGTTTGTTGGAGGGCAGTGATTGGCCCGTCAAAGACTCGTATGCGAAGCTAAAAGTTGGTAAACACAAGTCCAAGACTCGATTTTTGTGGATGCTTTTCTTGTTTGTGTCAATTCACTATTATATATTAATCTAGACCTAATAAAGAATGTGATTTTTTTATCTTCTTCTAAGTACAGTGCAATAGAATGGTCATGTCAGGAGATCCTATTATTGAGAATTGACAGATAAACTCTTTGTCCTTGCGTTTTCTTAGTCTTCTTAGTTTTCTTATATATCTAGGTACTACATCTTTTATATCTTTATTTTAATAATATATGCTATGTTTAGTATGCCTAAGTCTAATCCTTCTCTTTCTGTTTTTAACTAATTATAATTGTGAGTGGTTTGTCTTCACCCATTCTTAGGTTGTGTTTACCATTAACTTTTCAGCTTAATAAGATTTTTTTTACTATTGACTAAAAAAAGTTCGTTACGTGAATGTGCAGCTTCTTAAATCAGCTAGTTGGTTAAGAAGTTACTCAAGTTAGTTTTTTTTTAAAAAAGAATATCCTTCTTATATTTTCATTCCACAAATGTCACACGTATACCCTTTGCAGTAGGACATCGGAATCTGGCACGTCTAAAGTTCACACGATTGCAGACAAAAATCATCAAAAGCCAAAGATGCTATACTCCTGGCAAAGTATATAAATAGGGAATCTCATATTAGTTCATGGTAGCAACAGTCAACTACAAGAATGTCAAGAGTGGCATACCCAGAATAAAGGCAGCAAAGAATCAAGCGGCACAGAAAGTTATATACAAACAAAAATTTGGAAAAGTATCCGCTTCCTCAGAGATCACAGTGAGAAAATGAAATGTACTGCTTAAAGTTAATTCTTCTTCATGCATTTATACGAGAACTCCCTGTGTTACCATAGGAGAGGAAGAATAATATTTGCAAATATCCGTGACCACATAATCATTGCGGTGTCAACATATGTGATCATCTGAAGTTTGTAAACTAAAGAACTGCTAATTGGATGTGGCGAGGAACAGTTTAGAAATGCAACGTAAACAAGAGTCTTACATCAGAGAAAAAGGCGTGCGGCCTTGTATTTACCCATTAAGAAGATATGATCAATGTTACATGGAAAATTTTAATTATTTGAGTCAGAAAAAGGAAAAAGAAGTGCATAAAAAGACAGAAATATCACATTTGAATCAACTCCATATATATAGCACATGATGCTGAACAAAGTTATTCGAATGCATCAAATGCGCTCACGTAGAGCAGGGCTCACAAAATAGGATAGCGTTGAAAACTTTCAATCAGAGTGTAAATCATATTCGCACAATACTTGCTTTTTTACATTAAAAAACCAGTGGGCTTCAAGCAGTTTCCTGCTCGAAGTCATCGCCATCAGATTCTTCTGCATTATCAACGTCGTCATCGTCTGCGTCATTGTCAAAGTCTTCTTTATCATTATCAACTGCGGTTTTCCCTATAATCACTAAGTTGCTATTTGCCTTTCTGATTTCATTACACTGTTAACAGTAAATAGAAGATAAATTAATAGATTACAGAAGAGATATAAAAGTAAATCACTATCATAAATTGACCAACAGAAAGAACAGAAAACACATGCAAATGTAGGTAAAGTTCTAGTAATATTTTAACGCAAGTAATTGGCACGTTGTGGTTCACGATACCAAAGGAAAAGCTAGCGACTCAGCAATGAGAAAAACAGCCGAGTGGTTTGGTATACAGTAGGAAAATTTTGTTTAGTCAGGCTTGGAGTTCAACGATCTTAAATATGAGTTTTTCTAGAGGCTATGCCATCATGGGGATTTATATAATACCTCAGTCCTTAAATAAGGATTCTACAGCTGACTGGTACTCATCTTATATTGCTGTTTTAGTAAGGGAAATGCCATCCACTGATCTTAATAGAAGTGTGACTGCCTGAAACCAGAGTCAGTGGGAGCGAGCCGATTTTGATATATCTAACAATAGGCAAGTCAAAACCTATCATCTTTTAACTAGATCTTGATATTTCCAAGTTTCCAACCACCAATTACAAATCATTTAATTCTTTTTTCCTTCCTTTTCCCGAGGATGAAACAAAATAATGTTGATGTCTAAACATTTATTGACCTTATAATCCCATTATATCGATTTATTTCCTTTTTTTCTCTATAGCAAATCGTAATCGATTTATTTCCAATACATGTTCTCGCTATGCACCTTCCTCAGATTCCAGCTTACCAATTGGGCAAATGCCACTAATAAAAAATTCATTCAACATATCTGGGCCAAAAAAGAATATCCGAATAATATAAACGACCTAATTAGAATAAAATATCTTGAGAATAGTCCAACCAATTTCATTAAACGCGTTGAAATTACTAATTTCCCTTTAACAACCAAATTTCACTGCAACCCAAACTCTATAAATAGCCCACCAAGTATTCAGCTCTTGTTCTTTTTATAACTCATATTTAACTCAATTAATTTATCACTAAAAAGTTCTCGTAACTCACTTTTTTAACTTTATACCAAACAATCATTAAACGGCGTTATAAATAGGTTCGTATCATGATAATCTGAAAAAATACATTGAGTTGGTTTGAGTAGAGAAATACGGAATACATATAGCACTAACATGACATGTAAAATTTAAGACATCATTTTGCAGATATACAAGAACAAATGGTGTAAGTGTGTCTCAGTTATCTTCGTCGGCAAACTCATTCAGTTCAGTTAAATTCAGTTCTGCTTAGTTATATTTTATACTATAATTCAGTTTCATTCAGACGGAGACTTACTAGAAACAATTACACCATTTAATGCAGATTTGCAATATCTAGAAATATCATCTGATGTATGCGTTTTC
>JAYMSO010000051.1:0-14567 GCA_036897175.1 Plantago depressa | reverse complement strand
AGTTCCCACTTTATAGTAATTAAGCTGACAATAAGTTAAGGTATCTCATAGTAGTACAAAAACAATAGTGTGTAAGAAAGCTGATGAGATTCGAACAATTACCTTATTTAAGAATCGACTATGCAGATCGTATAGAACCAGAGAAGAAATATGCCAATACTCAAAAAGTACTACGCATTAATTAAGAAAAATTAGAACTTGAAGGCAACTCAACAGAAACAGATGGATTCCTTGAGTCAAGAAGAAACTTATAGATAAAAAAAAGAAACCATCAGCATACTATAAATAAAATTTCTAATGATAATAGCCAGAAACACTTATTGTAGATTGTTGTCCAAAGCGAAACTTTAATTTCCTACTTTCCTCTGTGTTTCCTCACTGCCTACTAAAGCTTAATGAACGGTCTGAATAATGGCGTACAGATCTTACAAAGGAACTGTCAGTACGCAAAAGCCAAATAATTCCTATTCTTTTGATGAACGAACTCCAAATAATAAAATAATTCTATAATATAAAGTAAATAATAAGGAAAGTAGGAATAACCCATACAACTAAATTCACAGTGAAGTCATTGAAAGGAAAAGTACCAAACTAACCCTTAGAACTACACAAAGAGAGCGTAGAAACTTGTCAATGAAATATGGAACTTCTCACCGAGGCATAGATGTCTATTTCAGAGAAAAGTTTAGACTTAGTTTTGTTACACAACCACCAGGGCTTACTTTTTATGTAACAGTGCACCTCTTTTGTATGATGGTGATATGGTCAGGAATACTTCATTAGTATACCTAAGTATAGAAAGGTTCTTATTTAGGGTCTTTCTCTATTATTGCTTTATCTCTTGTAAGAATAAGAAAATTGATCCGTAAGATGCGTGCAGTAGAATTATGTATTTTACCCCTCCCGCATCTATTTTTAGTACCAATTCCAATTAAAATAAAGATAGTAGTAATTAAAGAACACCTATAAGGTCCACCACAACACAGCGAAGGGCATGCATTTTTCCAACCCCGATACTATATGTAAGAAGAAAATAGCTTGATTAGAGTAGATAAGGGCGCATTGTATACAGAATATCGAATGGAAGTGCTCCATTTCATTTGGTGAGATATAATGATTTGATTGACCTGTATTTATCAAATTCTTTACTTTAGAAAACCACACTTGCTTTATGGAAGTTTTAAGTTCGGAAGAGAGAAGACTTGCTTTGAACTGGCACAACTTTAAATTTTGTTGTATTTTTTCCTTCTATATTTTATGATGACTTTGGCTAAATGAATTAACTTTGCCTCGACTGCATCTCTATATTCACCTCTATTCAAATATCCCCGCAGTGTAGTATCCTTTCTTTGTGTATTTGTTTCTATTTTTCTAGTTTGATCTGACGCCTTGGATTATATAAATTTTTATGTAGCAACATCACTTCCGGCAAGATAGTTTATTATTCTCAATAGTGTCTTATAAGCGAAAAGTTTTTTCATAATATGACATAACTGTGGCATTATCCTATATTGACTTCTTTCTGTATTGCCCGTGAATCCTTATACTTTCTGCTGCCTAAAGTTATCAGCAACCAATGAGTAATATTAATATACTTGAATCTCTTCTTTAATTTCCTTAATATTATACTCGTCAAATTGTTTACTTAGACCACTCTTTGTTAAGTTCTTGTCAATTATGGCATGTTGGTTTACAATGTAGAAGTTTCAGAGGTTACAGTCTTTTAATAAAATTAATGAGTTCCAATACTCAGAATCCAAAAATGTGGGATAACAGGAAGGAGTCTTTTATCTGAGTAATCGATTAAACCTCGTCGCGCTACTTCCCAGGGTTTTGTCGCAATAGATAAATAAAGGAAGGTGGTGTGGGACCCAAAAGAAAATGAGATCCAAAAAAAGCGCGTGTTAGTATAGTACAAAATAAAATACGATAATATGATATAAATAAGGTTTCTTACAAGATCTAAGAGAGATTATATAACAAGCTATGGACACTAACCACAAAATCAATTTACTCTTTCTTTACTATAACTTTACACATACAAGGGACTTTATGAAAGGATACAATTCTTAATTTTGGCAAAGTACTCTCCAAAGCAGATTCTTGTACTAGTGTCTTATTTTCACACCGCCTATACTATTATAGTATACTCTCAACCAGATCAACCAGGTATAGGGAATTCATCTACCCCACCTATTTTCTAACTCAAGCGATCTTTTGATGAGTACCCTTTTCAAATGTATATGCAATGCCATGTATCTTTATTCTCTTGAAACAAAAAAATCTATTTATTATATAAAAAAATTTTAAACAAAGAAACAAAATTTAAGAAAAGGAGAAGCATAACAAACACCATATATTAGTAGGCCCATGGCAGGCACGTGTATATAAAATATCCAATAAAGCTACTGCAGCCGAATCTTATAAGCAAGATATTTCCGGAAAAGAAAAAGGTCTAATATGAACATCGTTTTAATAAACTAAACACGCACGTAAAGATAGAAAGTAATCCAACAGCGTAATTTATCGGTCGGTTATCATACAAATAGAAAATATTACATATATATAGTAACGAAGGTCCCATACAAAATTCCGTATTGTAACTTAATGATGAAGGTGGAAAAAAGTGAACTCTTCTTAAGAACTTTGTGCCGTAGAACCCGTAAGGATATCCGCGAGTTGAGATTAGATAAGCATATATACGTAAGCTTTCCCGAAAACACTGAATACAGCAAAAGAACATGGTTTTTTGATCATTCATACACAAGTCACAACCTGATTGAGGTTCATAATAAATAAAAACTATACTATAAGTTCTATATAAACAAGGATTTGTTTGCTCACATATCACTTAATCGCTTAGTATCCTTTATGAAGGAAAAAGTACGTGTACAGTTTTCCAATTCTTACCCAGAGAGCTGCGAAGAGATTTCCCTAACATGACTTAAGAGTGGTGTTCGTTAGACCTAGGTTGTTGTATTCTTATAGGGGATTGAAATGCATGGGCAGTAAATATGATATATGTGTTTTCAGTCCCATAAGAAAATTTGTTTCTGCACTTAAGTAACCGGCAATAGACTATAATTAACGCTTTGATAATGTTTTTTTATTGGTTCATAACTAGCTCGAGCTTTATCCGTGTATACACAATCCATGTCCTACCTAGATAACAGGAGTTGTTAACTATAAATGAGTACAAAATGAGTACATCTCGTCTTAATTCATGGGTTTTTACTCCCTTGTACACGGGCGGCTTCCGGAAAACTTCTATTCTTATTCTGTACATGGAAGCGTGTTACAAGTCTCATAAGAGAAAATCCTGTAGTTGTCTAAATAGAGTAGTTTCTCTATTTCATCATTTCATCAAAGACCGAGTTTCCTTCCCCTCTCGCTTGCAACGCATACAATTCAGTACCAAGTCCGGTTATAGTACTTAGTTTCTAAATCATGACATATCTCACGCTTGTAGTATTTTACATTTCAAGAAAGAGTGCCTCTTTTCCCAGGTGACCAAGAAGATTACTTTTTAATAATAAAGTATTGGATTTATAAAGTATTGGATCAAAGATAGTATTGAAGACTTTTGTTTGCGTGTATATAGTAAGTCAAAATAGTAGCCTCTACTTAAAAAATCAAGGGAAATCTTTTTTTTTTTTCACGAGTTGGTACGAGATTTTGGGACTATCCGGTTGCATATAGATTAATTCGAGATACATAACCAGAAGTCCTATAAAATTGGATTGAGATAGCCATTAAAATGTCAGAAAAAATCCAGTAGGCAGCAGCAATACTTATTCCCTTTCTTGTACCCACAAAAAAGAATAAAAAAAAGGAACACGCTTTTATTGAAACTATTAAGGCCTAGAAACGAAAACATTATTCTCAAATAATCTAATGGATCTCGGGAATCTGTAGGAAAAACCACAAGAGGCCTGCTAATCAGTCAAAAGCCTATCTTATTATCACGACGATTAAGGAAAAACAAGCGACCTCTGTGTATATTATTATATGTGTTATTATGTATGATTAAAGAATAAGAAATAGAAATGTCAAAGTCCTTGAAGAAAGCACGCTGTAATACTTCAGACTGTAAAGCACTCCCTTTTAGTTTATCTTTGTTTGACCTAATAAGATGACCTATTAATTACAAAAATCCTAATCAATGTGCAGACCCCACTATTCAGGACAGATCTTGCTTTTGGGAAAAGAGAGACTTATATGGAGATCCTTCTAACTTATTCTAACTTGTTGCATTTCTTGTTCTTTACTGCTTTATGTTATGAGAGATAATTTGAATTGACTCTGGACT
Source organism: Plantago depressa (assembly GCA_036897175.1). NCBI lineage: Eukaryota > Viridiplantae > Streptophyta > Magnoliopsida > Lamiales > Plantaginaceae > Plantago > Plantago depressa. Next base: position 10,258 of record JAYMSO010000051.1, on the reverse strand, counting down.
TTTTCAATCAAGGGAGTTCTTTAGAATGCATGCTTCACTGTTTACCGAATTTATTATATAGCAAAGAAACTGAGAGTAATTGTTGGAGAGAACTTCTCAGATTCTTCTACACCTACTTGGTCAACGAAACTGCCGTATAACTTATATATATATTATATATATATATGCAATTGTATGTTATGTTCTCCTTTTTTTTATTCTTTCTTGGTTTTTTTCCGCTGGAATCCTTCATACTTACTACAGTTGACTCTTTATTTCACTATACCTGAGGGATTTCCGTGTGGCTGACCTTTCTTTCTTTATCAAACAAAATTATAGGAAGTTTTTATCACTTATAGCGATTACTATAGCGATTACTATAGCGATTATCCGACGTTTTTCTTTCTTCGTTGTGCAGTTAGTTTAATTAAAAAGTTTAAGTATAAGCCTTCCCAGGGTCGGTGAGTCGTTTCGGTTGCAAATAAAAAAATATATCAGGATTACTTTACTAAATTCACGGAACATTTCTTGTAAACTGATAAGAGGGAAAGATAGGACATATATGGATTTTGTTGAACCATGATACCTGCTTTTGCACGATTAAAACTAAATTTATTTAACTCCGTGTTGTTGAAATATGGAAAAATAATTACCCTCCTTAACTTAATAATACTAAAAGCCCTTTCTTAAACTTAAATATGTGTCATCTATAGCATCGCCACAGGGAGAAAATAAATAAGGTGTTCCCGTCTGTTCTATATCTTGCATTCTATAATTAGTTTAGTATTAAGTAAGTGAGAAAACAGGCTGCAGTATTCTTCCAGCAAAGGAATATTTGTGAAGTACCAGAAAAAAGGAATTTTGTTCTTCCTATGACTAATGACTAAATATGTCTGTGATTTTGAATACACTTCTTGCATGCATTTTTCGTAATCTCTCCCATCAACGACAAGTATTTGGAGATTCTAATTTCCCTTTGTTCTAAGGAATCCCTTACTACTTTTACCGGGATATAGGTACTTCTCGACCTTTCATAGAGTATTATATATAGCATGCCCTTTTTTATTGTGGAATTAAACTGGCGTACAGTATATTATATATTTATACAAACAAAGAAGTCCTATATCCGAATATACGTAAGTAAGGAAACTGGATAGGATGGAGATTGCTAAATTAAGACTAATAATGGGGACGGGAGCATACCCTTAACTAACTGCTTACCTATGTTATTTGGAGTCGTTATATAAGGCCATTCGCTTTGTCTCGCCCATGATGTTCCTTATAAAAATCAAGATCTGGGTAAATGAAATGAATTTGAGTACTTTTGCTTCGTTTTCTTTTTCGTAGAGACTTATATTATTCGTCCCGCAATGACTCTTTTTGTTTCTTTTATAATAATATATATGTAACTGAGTCACTGTAAATTAAATAGAGTGAGTAGGCACCGAAACTGAAATATCTTTTTTAGAGGTAGAAATCCTGTACATCTTTTTTTAGAACTTGCGAGGTCTTTAGAACAACATGAGAGCTCTTCTTCCTGGATACGTAATACTTGTAAAAATGAAAGATAGGACTTTTTTTTCTGATATCTGAACTACCCGAGAACAAGAAAAAGATTGATTGCCTACATCCTAATTTAATTAATGAAAGAAGCAGGAGCCAGAAGGAGGAGAAATTCAAATCAATTACGAATATAAGTTGTTACGTATACACTAATATAAACTGTGCCAATCCTCGAAGTCTTCTAGTAACAAAAATCCACCAGGCAGTGGTACAGAGCGAGGGTATAGTATATTTCGACATAAAGGCAAAGAACACAATCATGGCTGGCTGGAATCGTGCATAGTATAGAAATAGAATACTATAAAAAAAATACATAAGGGCTATTACTTATTCTCGTTGTATTTCCAAATTTCATGAGTAAGTTCCCACTTTATAGTAATTAAAAGAGACCCGTTACACCTCCCATAGTTATATTTATTACTTACCACCTTCGCGGAATTATAACATTCATTATCTATCAAGGACCGAAACCGAATACCTCGTTCTGTTGTCAATATTGCAGACTTGGTCCAGAGTACGTAAAGGAGTCGTCTCTTTTCAAAATGTTTCAGTTGCATCATTAAGATCTTCTGTATGATATAAATTTGGTATAATTACAATTATTTAGGCTGGAGAAGCTCCGGGCAAGGTTTGAACTTATTTAGTTATAAGCTTATTGATATGGTCGATTCCTAAAATTTTTTTTGAAATCTAATGATTGTAGCACACTACCGTACAGAACCATATAGATTATATAGAGAAAACCAAGCCACTACTACGAAATCTGCTCCCTCTCATTTTTCTTTTTGACAATGTGTTCTCTTGTGTAGCTTTTTTGCCGGATATTTTTGTGTTTCTACCTTAATTTACTTAATTTCTTACTTGGGGTGGTGCTGATATCATTCCAAGCCCTTTCTATATCTATCTATATCTATAAGTGTTCTTCTTACAAAAAACCAAATATTCCGTAAAATCTATAGCCTATCATAATCAGAGCAGTATAGTGGTTTTAAGAATGCCTTCTTCTTTTCTTTCAAAAGATCCTAATTATAGAATAAAGCCAACCTTGATCCTAAGGACGATTCTTTAATACAAACTTTACAAACATAAAACTTGTTTTCTAGCAGATGTGCTATAGAAGAGAATAAAGAGCAACGGTTTTGTTCTTATCTTATTAGTTTAGTTCTGTGGGATATACTTTTTGGATATTTTCCCTTCGTTTACTTTTACAGAAAGAGTTTCTGGCCTGTTGTATTCTCATTTTTATCCCTTATACTTCTTTCTTATACTTTATAAATTAGTCGGGCCTGCAGCATTTTATACGGATTCTATTATATTATAAAAAATGGATATCAATTACTATGAGATAACCCACCAATTCTCCACCCTGGTCATGTACTTTCATATACAAAATTCTAAGAAGAATAAGTAAGGGTATATGTATATATACTATTTTGTTTTTATAAATTCTAATTCTATATAGAAGAAGAAAAGGACTATACTAAAACGCTTTCCAATTCCCCTATGAACAACCAAGAAAATGATCTCTTTTCAAGGACAAATGGACTATAAAAATCTACGCCCATAAGTCTAAGTTTACCAAATACATAAAAATCTATAAGAGTTCACACAAGGATGTGCACTCAAAAGAAGACAGGATTTGCTTTAGATAGATGCTCATTTTCTTTATGATTTGCTAGGGAAGCCAAAGGGGAGAGTCGAGCCGTGTTTACAAAATCTTGTTCTTGTTGTTTTATTTCCATGCTATATTGTCTTTGTCAAAGAAATTTCCTTTAATTATAGATAATTTTAAAGAATAGAGTATAAGTATATAAAAAGTGCATCACCAAAATCTGCCTTCGAGCTGATACCCAAGTAAGTAGTTACTGAAACTTTTCTTATTAATTATTTATTATTAATAATGTTTTTTTTTGATTACACTATGATTACACTATATAAAATCCCTCATTATAACATGAACGAATTTGGTTGTCTTGCTTGCATTTTCCCAATTATTAATTAAATAAAATGAGTGGTTGCGGGTATCTCATCATATAGTTTTTTAGAATTACAAAATACATTTCTTATTTTCCCCTCTCCCTGGATTTCCTAGTAGCAGCACAAAAAATTTTTAGAATGTAAACACGTAGGTCAAGGTGTTGGTTGGATGAAATACGTATTTTACAGACAAGGTCACGAAATGTAAGTTGTTGCTCACCAGGCATTACTGATAAGATAACAGAGCTTTACTAATAAGTTAATTAAGAAGAAAGAAAAGTTTAGTAGAAAAGTAACGAAAGGGATAACCAATATTTGCGAAAACAACACAACTTTATAAGAAAGAGTAACAGGTAGGAATTTTAGGCAGGAAAAAAGAAGACATTTAGACCAAAAGGTAAAGGACGCATGAACTATCTCTGGATATAGAAAATAAGACTTTAACATTGAACACGTCCTATGAAGAGAAAAATTGTAGTCCAAACCTAACAGCAAAGACTCCTACAAATTCTCATAATGCGAAAATAAAATATCAAATCGAGGATAGAAAAAAAAGAGGATACCTTTTACGAGTGTTCTTTCGAGCGGGATTTCTTTTGTTTTCACTCTTTATACTTATTAGACATGTATCAAACCATTGTTTTTTTTTTATATGGAATTAGATAGATGGACACAAATTAGTTATTTCCTCCCAACTACACGACCTCGACTTCTTTAATTACTATAACGAGTCAACTCAGGAATAATCGCCTCCCTTTATAAAAAAAGGAGGGTCTGATCTTAAAAAACTAGCAGCTTAAATCGAGTCTTTCGGGTCCATGGAAGTACACACAACCAAAGGATTTAGTAATTTATACCAAAGATTTTCCACAAAATCACAAAGTATAACCGTGTTTCTTGAATATGCTAAAGGTGGACTTAGAAATCAACTGACCAAGAGGAAATAAAGAAATCTATACATGAGCCAAATAGGGAAAATAGAAGCGGGAATAAGATTTTCTGTCAACCTCCAGTTTGGAAGAACCGCACTCTCTTTTGGTACTCAAAAGTTGGAGAAAGAAAAATCCATATTTTCACTATGCTAGAAGTGGACATTTTTCATCGATGATTTAAATTTAATACGACTCTTACTTTCTTCTATCCTTTTTGGAATCTATATAAAAAAGGTTTTGTACGAATGCAAATTTCTGTGGTCTTCTCTTTATTAGTTCACCTTATATAGTACTGTTTTCAATCTTTCACTTTGGTTGTGTTTTTTTTTTACAGAGTTAAAATGAAAAACGAGGAGAAATAACGTCCTATAAATGGTACTTCTTCTTCCAACCTAAACCCAAAAGAGAGTCTAACAATTCAATTGAATGAGGCGGGCGTCTAATTTTTAAAAGTAAATGTAGGTAATAATCTGAACAAAATAATCCTAGTAAGTAGCAAGCAATTTTTAGTAGTTCGGTAATAAATTTGATTTACGCAATTCTATTCTCTTTGTAATAGTTTCTTGCTTCTCGAGCAAATGCCTTCGTTGTGACTTAGATTCTGTTATATGGATACTTTCTCTAGTTTATAGCACCGCCAATATAATAACCGCTTATACCGAAGTAAGACAGGACCTCTACTCGCGGGTACGAATTTTCTATTATTTATTATATAGTCTCCAACTACATTTGTTATTTGTTGTCATGCTAATCTTACTTTCTTAATTATTCTAGTTGCTCCGTAAAGGGCATTGTGGTATAGACGACTTTATTTTTTTCTTTCCTTACTTAATAAAACTTAATAAATTATATACAAAACTCCCTTAGCACATACCTTATTAAGTATACTTACGTACAAGATTCATTGCTATCTATGAAATACAAATCTGACTACAAATCCCTTCTAAATCGATCTTTTACTCGAAGCATAAAGTCCAAAGTAAACCAAAAAATGACTGTGATATTCCGTACCTTTCTTTATTTAATCGATAAAAACAAGTATGCGCGGCATTTTCTTTGTGAATAGACTAACTACTATGTATTTTCTTTATTGTGTTTCTTTCCGAAGCCTAGCCAAGAATAAATCTTCATGCAAAACAAAAAGGCCTAATCCTGCGGATTTCTGCTGTAAGAGTAAATCCAAAGCCTCTGACTAATAATTCTTCATATCCTTTCTTTTTCTATTTTCTGTCTGTGCAATCTTTGGTCCAGCCTGGAATCTAATTATTGGTATTTATTTAGATAAAATCCATGTTTTCCGCACAGAGTCTTGTCTTGTATACCTCCGTACTATCTTTTCTTCTTGCGATTTGGTCTTGTCCTTTTATGTCTCACTACTTCTTTGTTACTACGAATTGAATAACCAAGCATATTTTCTGTTTCCTTGTCTTTCTAATCATAAGTAACACAGTTAATATTTTTTATCACTAAGACTAACTTCTGCCGAATAGAGACAGAATCTGGAGATTGCAATACGAAGTTGATTAGTTGATTAGAAGTCTTCATTAAGAGGTTTTTTCTTATTCTTATAAATAAAGGAAATAAAGAGAGTACTCGTTAGGACAAGATTTCACAGACCGAGACTCATAGTTTTGGTCAACATATTTATTTGAGAATAAAATAAGAAACATGATTTTTTATCCGCTTTTTTTATAATAATATGTTATGTATGGGAAGATATTCCACTCTTTACGCACGTGTTGCTGGAGGATTTGAAAATTATAATAAACACAGAGACCTCTATTTATAAATGTAAATTGTATGTAAGGTAGATTGCAGTCCTCCGCAGTATAGGAAATTGGGATTAAGTTACTTTTTTTTAGGCTCTTAATTTAATAAATATATATAGCAGAATATAGCAGGAAGGATCTCTTTCGCCAGGAATCATTTGTTCCTTTTTTTCTTCCTTGAAATCCCTATCTCTAAGAGGTATAGCACAAAGACATAAATATTATTACTGCTTGTGTTTTTACAACGACGAAGTCCTTGTCGCGGGTACAACATTAAAAATTATAGGTAAACGACCCAACCAACTCAAGTTATAAATTAGGTCTTCAACATTCGTACTAGAATCACTTTCTAGTATAGTATAGTATAGACCTCGGCTGGGAATCGTTGTATATAACATGTCTCTCCAAGCTAGAACAAAAATATGGGGCAAGAGGGGTAGATCCACGAAGAAAAAAAAAGGTCTACGTGATGCTACGTATAAATGAGACTCTAAACCTGCTTTCCTTAACTTAAAGAAGGAATACTACACAACGCACAATGGTATGCTATATCTATTTATTTTTTTTTGTCTACGAAGCCCCGAATAATACATAAATAAATAAAAGTTAGATCTTAGTTAGCATAGGTATTCTCACATAGTGTTACTACTTCATTTAGTTCATTTAGACTCTTTTATAGACTCTTATATATAGCACCAATGAATTAATAGGTTGGTTTCAACATATAATCTATTAGGACATGGCCTCTAATAATGACACGATGTTATCTCATGTTCTAATTAAGAATTTCTCCCAAAGTTGCCGTTATTTGCAAATCTTTTTTAATCATTTCATCATTCATATAGGCATGAAACATTAATGGTAAAGGGAATTGTAGTCCATCCACAAGATTTTTCTTCTTGAGTCTTTATACCACGCCCTTGTAATGAATGATTCTTCCGTTTCGTGATAATCTCGATTTATACTGAAGCTGTTGCCTTCTTTGTAAATTGAATTGATAAGGGCTTCGGTAATAGGAAACCCCATTTTCTAGACTAAGTAATCTACCTAGTAAATAAAAAGAAAAAAATAGAACAGAGTTAGGTATGTTTAGTCATTTTCCATTCAACCAACCTATTTCGCACGCCTTTCCTTCCCTTAATTCCCAACCAAGCCAGGTATTAAAAAAATAATAAGCACGAACTTATGCCTAACAACTACTAGGTAAAAGATGCTGCCTATATCTTCCAGTCCACTTTTGGAAATTGAAACAAAGTCAATTAAACGGAATATGTCTTCTTTATAAATATGCAATATTTGCACGGGTTGTGGCTTTGTTGTTGGCAGTTTTAATAAGGAAAATGAACGGGTTAGTCAATAAGAAAAACTTCTGTTAAGTTAATAAGTATGCTCTCTTTGATCTTTTAGAAATCATCTATCACGAGTATTCTCTTCTGGATGGGTTACCTACCTTTCGTTCTTTTCAGAATTCTAATAGATATAAATTGTACACGATTTTCTTCTCGACTAAACGCAGATCCAAACAAAGATGAAATTGTACGAAAAAAGAATAAGAAATATCTGCCGCGAATGTCCATAAAATATTTTTTCCTTGTTTTTATGTTATAGATTTGATTTTCTCTCTAAATGAAACTGCAAGGTAGGAAGTCGTCGTTATGCCCTTCTTCTTAATTTAGAATCTTTTTCTTTCATTTTCTATGTACTTATTTATGTTCGTCAATTAAATGAAACTTCACATCTTTCTGCTTAGTATTCAGCAAAAGAGCATATAGAAGTGCGTAGGCCTTTAGAATCTCTTTACGTACGAATGAATATCAACCCTTTATTTTATTTTTTTGTTTGCCGGCTTAGTTATATATAGGAGTTCTCGAAATGAAGTTCTATACGTTACAATGTTTTGTCTTTTCTTTTAGTCATAATCTTTTCTTATTAATGTCTTTTTAATGCTGGCTACAACAATTCAATATTTCTATACATTTCTACTTTACTACAATATATTTTTATAAGGCTTATTATTGACTAAGATTGATTTGATAGATAAGAAAATAAGAAGGAAGAATGTAAGCGCCATGAAGAAATAATCTATTCAATCAAAGTTATAAAAAAAGTTTCTAATCGTTTCCACTTCGAGGTATGAGGTATGGTACCTTGTAGGGCGTAATGGTGTTAAGAGATGCTAAGAATAGAAGTCAAATATGCATATTTTGAATTTCGCCATGATGCTTTTTGTTTGAATAATTTCATGTACGTACTCGACTGCTTTTGATACTTCCCAACTAATCTTCTAATAAAAATTTTTTCTTCGTACAAGGGATTCTTCATCAAAAGTAGTGTTATTAGTATTAGGAGTTCACTATGAATGGCAAAGTAAATAGAAAGATTATTCCTTGTTATAGGAACGGGAATCCTTTGTAGCCCTTAGTAGGTAGAAAAAGGGGTTATAAAGTATAAAGATTGATTATTACTAAGGGAACTATCATATATGGAATATGAGGAAAGGTAAAATGGAATGGACCCTAACTAACATAATAGAAAAATAAAATACTTGGTATATTAATAAATAAGAAAAAGTACGAAAGAGAAGATTAATTAGTGCCTAACTCCTAACTAAAAATCCTGAGTAGGCAAAGCAATGTATAGGTTAGTTATATTTTATTTCGCAAACTCTTATTCCAATTAATTTCTATGTACTTTATTAAATCATTAGAGGCATATATCTTCCAGAACTAAATGTGAGAACATCCATTTATAAGTCGATTGATCATCAATAGGAAAAATCACGGAAGGATTCTCTGTCTTTGTTTAAGCCTATCTCTTATAGTTAAAATTTACAGGATCGCTAGGATAACTGAGTTTTTTACGAATTCGAGAATGAGATCTTGATCCTTTGTCATAATAATCTTTGTACTGAGTCGGTGCTTAGCTTATAGTGTTGATCCATTAGTTTAGTACTGAGAAGGGTTAGTTGTTCTTGTTTCCCCTCCTTAAGATTTATTTTCATGTACTAACTAGATACTTCGCTACCACATAGATTTATTTTCTATACCTATCTGATTCTACTTAATGACGGAGCATTTGTCTTTCTTGTAAGTAAAACTTGTAAAAGTCTCTTTTATTTTATAAAAATTCGTTTATTTCTAACCTTGAAATATTTTGTATCCCATACACAAAAACCAAATATTCCGGGAATGTGCTAATCTTTCTCTCTGCTTTTTTTTTAAGTATAGCTAGCAATCTAGTGATGGATGGAGAAGGCGTTTTCTTTTGTATTCATTTTTTTTTGGACAGTTATATTATAATAATAAGCCAAATCCTATTTCAAATTATTATATTAGGGTTTGTTTTCTCAATGATGCCAATTATAAAGATAGTTCTATCCTTGAGTATTTTTTCGAGCAGCTCCTCAATCAATAAGTTACCTGCCTAGTATAGTTCTAGTAACTGTCAATAAAATAAATTTAAGTAAACGCAACTTAGCCACTTATAACTCTAAGTATCTCACGGCTCTCTAAAACCAAAGGAAAGTATCATGTAAATATAGTGAAATGGAGTGTTATAATTATTGACGACCTTTTGTATTATTGTATACGACATTATTATGGTTTTCATTTTCGTGCAATTTCTATTCTAAGGCAAGCAAGCCTTGCTCTTCCTGCGATCTCTTAGATAAAGAAAGAACATCTTACACACACAAAAAGAATAAAGAGGGATCCTGATCCTCTTGAACGTGCTACTTTTTATTTTTCATTTCTAGGTAGAGATTCGTATGTTTTATAAATCCATGTTTTTTCGTATAGAATAACAACACATAGAGTTTTATGCGATTTCCCTTCTATTTATATAAATTTCTATACATTTTTTTGAAGTAATTGAGTAGTCTCACTTTTCTCTTGTTAGAATCTTCTCTTTCTTCTGCTTTGAAGTTAAGTTAGTCCATTAGATCTAGCTTTGTTTTAACAATCTTCCATACATTTGTAGAACTTCCAGCGATCAAAGAAACCAAGTAGCACAGTCTCTCTCCTAAGTAAGACATTCTAA